>DWNE01003917.1:0-15949 GCA_018249875.1 Cecropterus toxeus
TCAAATTGGATTGTGGAGTCGTTGCTTGAGTCGAAAAACGTTCGGTTATATGTATGTCACATTACTTTTTTTTTAAAGGCGGGTGAAACCGCGGGTTCAGCTAGTTGACTAATAAAATCGGAATCTCTTTCAGCTTCTTTTCTATCGACAAAATATAAATTAGCCTAAAGGTACTCAATTCCTAAAGGTAATATTGAATAAACTGTACTCTTATATATACGTATCAATCTACTACTTTCAGAGTTTTTCGATGGTCAAGATTGGTAGTAGATAAATAATCTACGTAGATTAGTGGTTTCACTCGAATTAAAATATTTTAAAATTGTAATAACTTTTAATAGCGTATATAGATTTCATTGAAATAAAGAATAAAGTTTACCTCCGGGTATGGACTATAAAAATATGAAACTTTCAATTAAAAAAACAGTCGTTTGGTTTCACACGAGTTACAAAAATTCCTGTTAGTCAGTCCTTTAACTATCTTTTTAAATGCTATATACAGACAGGCAGACGCGAAACTTTCAGTTTTATTATATGTAGCGATTAGATTTCACCTGACCTTAATTAAAAGCATTCGTAAACTGTACTGCATTTCTTTTTACCACACACAAGATAAAATTTAATAAAGTACAATATGAACGAAAGTTTATTACAATACCCTTTCTCTGAGATAAGGTTAATACTAAGACTATAAAATTAACGAAACAGAATAATAGATGTCGTATTTACATAATTGCTATTTGTTGGAGAGTGTTATTAAAACTCTTTTAATTTAACTTGGTCTCGCTCGGCGCTCAGACAAAAATTACCTTTAAGGTACTCGGCACTCTGCTTTATTAACATTTTATAAGATAACTTTACTTAGTCGAAATAAGAGATTGTAATTACTTAGTGTCATTTACAAATGTTACTACAATACCTACTGCGTAACAATAAACTTTAAATTTTATGTTTAGTTAATCATAATCGTACTTAAAGTAAACAGCTTAAAGTAATAAATTATATTTATTATTATCTGGTGCATCATAAATATAAAAAAAAAGTCTCTTACAACACAAACAGTATAATAACCTACGGAAATAATGAATTCTAAATTTCGGAAAATGAATTTAAATACATACTTGAAAGTACACCTTATAGCGTTTATTTATTTATTTTACTATAATTAAAACGGTTACACCAATTACATTAATTATAGACACCACCCAGTTACGCTTCTCGCTCGCAGAACATCATGCATCCTGACAATACTGCCATTTATCTGCAAAAAAATCACATTTAGGGTGTGCATAAAGAAGAGCGTTAAGTTTGGTAAGAATACGGGGAATAGGCGAGTTCGCTCTAGCGACCGTGTGCACCGCGGGTGCAGCGAAGAGTTTATGTTTACGCGATCGGAGGTAGCGCAAAGAATCAACACAACGTTGACTATCCTATAGTGATGATTTAGTGTAAGAAAATTACCGCGTCTTTTGAGGAAACTCTTCAAAATTAGAACACAATTTCATTTTTCCACAAAAAGCAAATATTGTATTGGGTCACTTTTCTACTCATCGTGCTACATCATATTCAAAACTATGTCTCAGCTCATACTAAAGTATTCTAGGGCGGCCTATTTCCACGCAACCCAGGTCACACCTAGCACCCAGGGCGGGCCATTGTGCTCGCGTCTTGAAACCTTTTCAGCCGGAACAAAACGTTTCAGGTTCTGCATACACTTCACGCTATCATTTTAATATTATATGCAACACCGTTTAAGCATGGAGTGAGATTTTCGCTTTGCAACTTTTGCGACATTTTTGTCGCACGTTTCAGCTATTTGGACAGTGTTATGTTTGACCGAGTTATTTCTGTGAAAGGGTCATCAACCTTTTACATCCTTACATAATCAGCTCAATAATTAAATCTTGTCAATATAATTAAGATTCATTGCCATTATTTCATTTTATATTACACTTCTTTTAATCACTTGAAGTAGCAAACGAGCATGCAGTCCACCTAATGGTAAGTGATTAATGCCGCCCATGGATATCTGTAAGCAACTTCATATAGATCAGGGGTTCTATTTGAAGTCGATTACAGGTTCATTGCTGCTCCCTAGGACTGAGATGGTCGCCTTATAAATTAGTGAGCCGGCAACCGCATCCTAACATAACACAAGAACTGATTCACGTTAGAAATAGGTGTAGCGGTGGTACCTTCCCGGTCGAACTACACCGGTTCTTTCACCTTTTAAACCGCCACACTGCTTGGCACCGATCTCTTTTCATAACTAAAGGGAAAAACTATAATTTACATTTTGAAAACTTAAGAAGCCAAAACGCTCATATTATTTCATTATCTTTTTACCAAAACGGGCGTTGTGTCCAAACTCGTTGTTACTTCAACTCTTTCTATGACATCAACAAGCCTCCTATTCACCATTTCGCCACTAGACAAATCGAGTGACCATTAAATGAGATCACAATCGCGACCAGTTTCTACTTGTCTATATAGTTGACCGAATACGAGTCGAACTGACACACTGAGGGATGTACTGTGTATGTATGAAATCAATATATATTTGATTTTTTTTTTGCTTTTTGGTGACATTGAAGTCGGTTTTTATTTTTTGTTATTTTTTTTTAGTATTTTATATTTTGGCAGCTATAGAGATCATATATTGCGAAAATATTAAGTATCGACCTATCGCGGATCAATTGATAAACCGAACAACCCGACAAATATTTACGTTAGTTTCTTGTATGGGAAGCTCTTTATACACTACTTAAGAAACTTTAGAAATATACTTAAGTTGAGAAACATGTTAAAATATTTTTAACGTATTTCTCAACAAAAGTAAATATCTAAAGTTTCTTTCGTTAAAGTGTCTATCTGTTGTGTCTATCTGGTTTGAAGAGGTATGACAGACTTATAGACAGCCTAGGAAACAGGTTATGTTTTTTAAACATCTTACCTAATCTTTATAGCTAATAAAAATGACCTCACGTTACCTTCGTTAGTCATATCATCGTATGTAGCGAGTGTTGCAACGGTTATATTGTCTTCGAGTACCGTGACTTATGGCTTTAGACAACTACGCCACTAGGGAATAACAATTACCATTGAACGAAGTGTTTGCAAACCAAACGATATTGATGCGTAAAAAGTTACGTAACATAAAAGTTGAAGGGTTCTTTTCCACTAGAGATATGCGAAATAACTCAGGAAGGTTTGGATTTGGTCGTAGAACCATTGTAGTTTGACAGGAGAGGTACCACCGCCAAACCTACATATTTCTAGCGTGAAGCAGTTCTTGCGTTTCGGTGGAAGGGTGTGGTTACATATGACGCGATCATCATAATTCTCGAGAATATCAACGCTTCTATGACAGACTTCAGATAGAACGATTGTTCAATATGAAATTGCTTACAGATGTCCATAGGCGGTGGTAACCACTAACCATCAGCTGGAGTGTATGTTCGTTTGTTAGTCTAATCTGATAAAAAATACATTTTTTTATTTTTTATAAAGTCATACCCATGGAAAAATGTAACAAACTTCAAATAGAACAGAGGTTCTACCTAAAGTCAATCGCAGGTGCGATGCCACTCCTGTTGACTAAGATGATCGCCTCGTATTTAGTTCAGCCGGCATCTACAACCGGATCACTCGCGCTTTTCTTCTTCCATCATTCCAATTGTTTCACGTCAGAAATAGGTGTGACGGAAGTACCTGCCCAACCGTACTATTACCACCATCTTGCAATACACTTTCTACGCTCTCTACACTCATAGCCCCACAGCAGGATTTTCTCTTGTCATGTGTGCCATTGACACACAAACACCCAGACCCAGAACAGAAATTCAAACTCATCATTTCTGTTTGGCCGGGGATTGAACCTGGAACCCACTGCGCGTCGGACCATTATGGTGACCGCTCCGCCAAGCGGATCGTCAATACTGTAAGATATTACGAGATCCCCACAATGGCTTCCGACGTCTCCAGTTAAACCCATTTATATTTCTTAGTTAAAACAAGACACACAAAGCACGTAATACAATACCTCACGTAACTATACTTTCATACATAACATACATACGAGTAATTCCATTTGTTCCCATAGTGTGAGAAGTCTATCAAATGGCTGTAAAATATTGATTTGTTCATTGTAACTTGCCGGGTTAGACGCTAATGCTTTGTGGCGGAGTTGTAAGAAAATCAATAAACGATATAAATATACTATGAACCACAAAGGACCTAGGTTTCAATGGTTTAATTACTACATAAATATTTCCGTGCATTCGGAGCACGAAAGGCGATGCAATCGATCCTTTTACCTTTTTACCCGACTGCATCAGAAGGAGGGTAATATTTTCAAGTGTATGTATGTATGTTTGTTTGTATGCCGCTTTCTTTGGCACGCCTTAGTTTGCTAAATGACATAGGCTATATAATTTCAAAAAATGGCGCCTAAATAGAGGAAAAAACTAGTTAATAGACCATTCTAAAAATATATAATATTATAATACTTTTACCTGACTATTTTGTCGAAAACCTAAATTAGATACATTATAATCGAAAAAAGTCGATTTACGTAGGGTCTTTTGTTTTACTGCTTTTAATAATGTTACTAGTTAAAAAATCTATTATGTGTCGACTTTGGAGGCATTTTAAAGGTGGTGGAACTCTTTGTGGTTCGAATCGGAAGGCAACATCACCACCCCTATTCCTGCCAAAAAGGAGCATTGTTAGCGCTGCTGTATGTTCGTATTAAGGGTGTGGTAAGGGAGACATACTTATCCGAGGCGTTCTAACTTAGTCCTCAGGAGTAGCAACGCATCTTGTGGTATGTCAGGTAAGAGTGTCTTATCTGGGTTTAATTACAGATGTCCATGGGCGGCAGAGGCGACTTACCATCAGAGGAACTTCATGCTACTTTGCTACTTCCATATTATAAAACAGGAGAGATTCAATAAATAAACAATGTATTAATATGTTTATAAAATTAAAGCCCTAAGGCAGGATGGATGGAACAGCAAAAATATTGGTCAAGCATGATATGCATCGCATGCACAAATGTTATAATGACGCCAAAACTGAATTTTTTATCGAGGTTTGTGAATGGTATTTCACATTCAATTGCATGCCGACATTTCCTCTGCATTTTTAGTGGTTGGTGTGTTTGATCAATTTAAAAAAGTCGGTTAACGTGTTATCGATTAGGAATGTTGCATGCACTAAGAAAGACTTTGTAATTTGGACTTACATCTAAAATCGGAAAATTGCCAATGTCTGTACATCACATACTATATTTGCACAAGGTTGGGAGGAATGAGATTAGGCAATATTTTTCTTTATTATTTTTTTATTTATGTGTCACTGTTTTTCTGTGTATTTGTAATTGTATTCAACTAAACGTACAAAATGTTATTCAATGATATATTTGTCATTTATATCTTAAGTTAACATTGATGTTATTTTCATAAAATCAATGCAACAAAACTGTCACATAATAAAGACGTAATAATATTATTCAAAATTAAACTAATGTATTGTTGTCGAGCAAAAGTATGTTATGTTTACAGAGTAATTTAGAGCAAGCTTTAGAGTCCTTGTCCGAATTGATTTAACATCTCAGCGTGACGCAGAAAATTAGGAAAACAGTACTTTGTCGAATAGCAAAAATAACTATGTTACGTCTTGAAAGTAATTTTAGTAAAGCTCGTAGATTTACTGCCAGACTATTTCATATCAGCAGAGCGTGACGTATAAAAATGTCTCATAATAGCACAAACTCGGGAAAAACGGTGATAATTTTATGAGGAAGAACGTAAACCGTAACCACTCAAGCCTACCGTGCAACCGACGGTAGGTTTTACCAGCGGACATTTTTTTTATTAACTCAAATATTTTTTTAATGTTGTTCGCATTAAACTACTGATTTCGGCAGGCATCTTAGGTACTTAAAGATAAAAAGACAATACTGCGAAAATATCTTATTAAAATATAACATATCTAAGCTTGATATAAAAATTTTAACTTGGTTTCTTAGTATACGCATATATATAAACGATATGCTATTATTTCTGTCTAATAACATCAGTGCTAAGTGCTGTAAGAGGTGGTTAGGTTAGATTAGGTTAGTTAAGAAAACATACTCAAGAACTTCCAACCAATCTCAGAAAAGACTATGATCTTATATTATGAAACTAAATTGTCAACAAAAATTTATAGCATTAAATTTTAACGTATAAATTAAGCTCACAGCAATTACTTAGGTCTCGATTGACGTACAAAGGCTGTGACGGCCTCGTTTACCTTCATGATATAGCTTCATTAAAAATATGTTGGATAATATCGCACTCCTACATATACGTGTTGCAAGTGACATTGACATCATGCCAATGACAGTGTAGACACAGAACGAAATAAAAATTCAAATTACTATTGGGTAACATCGGCCATGTGCGAGTAGGACTCTAAGCACGAAGGGTTCCACTACCATTATATATAAAAAAAAAAATACCAAAAACGTTTTTTGTATGCCAGCCCCCTTAGCTCGCATACAAAAAACGTTTTTCGGTATTTTTAACATTTACTTTACCTACTTGAATTTACTTTTTGTTTTTAAAGTGAAAATGCATCATTGATAGATTTAAAAAAACATGTAAAGTGAAACATACAACCTCCTCCTTTTTCAATGTCTCTTAAAAATATTAATAGAACTAGTCACAGCAGTCCTTCACGGTTTTACATATTTCCGCGTTCATTTACAGTAGCGTTCATTAAAAATAAAGTACTTTTTTTATTATAACATCAATAAACGGTTAGCATAATTACTAAAGCAGTTTCATTCGCCATTGACGTTTACGTAATCCACCTAATTTTAAGTGGTCACACACTATCGTCCGAAAACATTAGTAACTAATTTCAAATACTAGTTTCCCAACGTAGCGGTTGAATTTCGACAGTAATTGAAACCAAATGAATTAAAACTTTAGATTTGCCAAAGTTAAAATGAATAATTCTAACTAGAACAGAATTTCAATAAATTTTAGTTTACTGTTAAAACCGTAGGTACATAATCCGAAAACTGTTAATATGTCCTACTAAGCATTTACCCGTATTTTTACCCGATTGAGTCATAAGGAGGGTAATGTTTTTCGAGCGATGTTTGTATGTATGTATGTATGTCTATTTCTTTGGCATGCGCTACAACCCGAACCGTTTGACAGATTGTGACCTATGACATATCATTCTAAACGTTTCAGTTTGCAGAGCGCCACATATATTCATTCATTTTTTAAAATAATATCGCAATATTATTTTAAAAAATGAATGAATAAAAAAAGAATGGACGATCTTTTTCATTATTATTACAATATGGGTTCAATACCCGTGAAAGCTAGTAAATAGACTTCTCCAAAAATATACACATTACAAAACTTGTATGTTACTTTTTCGACGAAAAGTCATTATAGGGCTTTAAACTAAATGTATAATTATACATGTATACATAAAACCGGTTGCTTGAAAACAATGAACTGAAATTGAAAGTAAAAATCATTTTAAAGCAGCCGGGTTTTTTGTTACGAATTATTTTTATGAATGTTATTCCTGTGCATTATTATTTCGTCTTATTAAAAAAAACACTCATTAAATAAAATAAAAAAGGCCGTTAGAGGAAAAATGAGGTTTAATTGACTAAGTTGCATTAAAAAGCAATAATGCGTTTTATGGCATGCACATTCGACATTGTACATTGCATTGTCAGTTAAATAAATAAGGAATGTTTAATTTAATATTATTGCAACAGTTATCATACGTAAATGTTATCCTCTGTGCCCCTATAACTTATGTAAATATATCAAATCTAACACTCCGTGTGCGCAATATTCGTTAACAGCAAGTACTAATCAATTGATCAATACGAATCATATTGTATTTTTTTATTTGTTTTTTATCAGATTAAACTAGTAAACAAGCATAGTTCACCTGATGGTAAGCCGATTACACATGTTTATTATGCGTTGCTACCAACAAGAATTCAGATGGTCGCTTCATATATAAGTGAACTCGCAACCACACCGTACCACTGAAATGCAGGAACGTTTAACGATAGAAATAGGTGTGGCGTAGTACCTCCCCGATTAGATGTTTTTGGTCGCAATGATGGCTTTTTTGAGATTAAAAAAGTTGTAACACACATATCTTTTATTTTCCTTGTTACTACCGACAACTGCAGTAAAAATAATGAAATTACCCGTGGTGTATGGTTTATGTACGGTAATGTGTAATGTATGTTTATTATCTATCAGTCTTACCATCTTACCTTAGTAATACCAGATTAAGTCTGATAGGTAGTAATATCAGGTTAAGTCTGATAGATAAAAACCATTAAAACTAAGTTAAAACGCATTTACAAAGGAGTCTAACGACACCCTTGAAACGAACGCATCAGCGCTACACAGCTATAAAACAGAAATTGGTAGCCTTAACGTCAGTATTGCATTACAGTCGTTACATCTGTTTATAATCTTTTCATTGTTTTGTACGTACAAAGCGATACTAAGTAAGTTTACAATGAGTTCACACGGGATTATAGGTAAGTACAGCACGTTTTAGTGCAGGACAAACGACATCGAATAAATACCACGATTTATATTATGTGCATCTTAACAAAAGGGTCACTATTCCATTGCAAAACGACGCTAAAACGTTGATCGATTACTCCCCGAACTTTCACCGGAAGGCGAATCGGATAAACACACGTATTTATCCAGTTTTCAGTAGTACAATGTATTACATAGTCTAATACACACAACACAACTCCACGCGTTTATTTTTCAAATCTTCGTCTTCAATAACAAAATACAAGAACAAGTGAAGATGAATATTCCGGCTAGTTATTATAAATCGAATGAAAATGTCGCTGATTACCGCATAATCAAACACGCACAATCATATTTTTTATTGTGCGTTTTAGATTGAACACGACATAAAACGTGCAGTACAAAGCCATGTAGACTTGTAAACCGGGCCTTATGATTACGTAGGCGGTGTATACCGGTGCGTGCTAAGTGTAGGGGTCTCCCACGCTCGTTTTTATAGGGTTATGTGAACGACTCAATACATGGTAATGGTTGGATAGATTGCTTCGGTCCTATATGAAGTGGGGTATAAAAATGTTAATTGAACGCCAGATTTAATAGCGAAGTGGCTCATAGCCACTTAACTGTTAGTACTAAACTACGGTCATTATAGCAAAATCACAGGCGTCTTTAAAGATTCTAATATAAATATAATTTGCTAAGATTATACAATTTTAAGTTAACTGTAGCTTCCGAAACGTCTTGGAATCATGGAAGAAATCCATCCTGTGCGTGTAATATAAATACTGAACATTTTGAAGTCTGAAGTTATTTTTAATGTTTGTAGAATCTTACTTCCATTGTGTTTCTAACAATTGAAGAAAAACAAGGCTCACAATTGGTCAAACATACGTAGGAACTTTCCAAATTCGGACATAGATTTCGGGTTAACGACGTTGCATTTGGAGGTTTAACTGCAAATGAATCATACCAACTTTGGCACAAAAACAATGTGAGTTGATACGAGAACTTTTTACCTACTATATCTTCTATTTAAAACGCTAGCGTCGCCGCCGGCGGTAAGCTAGATGTATTTAAAGATTGCATGATCCGCAAAGCAAGGTCTGCCCAACCTTGCCGCTTATTGATCACCTCCTAGCCTCCTACCCACTGATCTATGATGAGCTATGCCTACGTGCGCCGGTTTCGCTTACGTTCCATGGAACAAGTTTCACGGAAGTAAAATAATCTGTTATGCATATGTACTTGAGTTGTATCTTGCCAACTGTTTTATTTGTTACTTTATATGACTGTATTTTTTGTACATAACAGTAATAGTACGGTTATTCGAATCTTTTCCTGGAATTCGGCTTGACTTTAAAATGTCATTATAATCGGTTTAATGGTGTATGTACAGCAGCCTAATGCAAGTATCAGTGAGCGAGACAAACAAAGTTCATATTCACAGATTAAGATTTTATTTTATATACCTTTAAAGAAGATAATGTAGACTCTATCGCATAATTCTTCATTTCTTGTCTCAATACGTTGGAGTTAATTTAAAACTTCGCCAAATTCACCTGTAAATTGGCCCCCTATATAAAATATACAGGGAGGGATTATATTATATCCCATAGTGGACCTCAAAATGGCTGATGAATGACTTTTTACATACAAAAAATGTAACAATAGTCAATGACACAGTGTTTCTAGTTAAGAGAAGCGCTATAAACTTTGATATTATACAAGACGAAATACATTACCTCTCGTCCTACGTAAATAATATATTGTTTCCAACTCTTCCAGGAAGGATTTCTGGGAAGCTGAAAGTTTATCGAACATGCCTCTATAGCGTTCAATTTCCTGAAATATGAATATTATACAGTTTACTTAGACAATAAAACATCTTGCAAAGGCGTTGTACTAACCCGTCATATTATCTTCAAGAGCGACCTTCCGCACACTTCAATACGAGAAACGGGTAAATACGCAGACGTTTGAAAAAAAACTAGTCCATTGTTTTCAAACAATGAGTAACACGAAGAGTATCCATCGATAGAAGGGTGTAACCTCATTTATCAGCGAAACTGAAGGAAATTTTGAAAATATCTTTACGAAAAGGATAAATTGTAAAGACAGTAATAATACCTATATTATGTTTCGTCCGTTCTTATTTCAGACTAGTTGTGCTCAGCGGTTTTACCAGCTTTATTTTTTACTTAAAATTGTAATCACTTTTGATGGATTAAATTGTTTTTTTTTTTATAAAAGGTTACGTCGAAATATAATTTCAAAAAATATGTAGTAGAATTTCAAACATACAGACAAAAAAGAAGTGTGTTAAAAATTACTTCTAAATTAAAATTTCTAAATTACTAATTCCCAGTCCTCCAAAATCAAACCACACAACATAATTATTTATTCCGAAATCTGTACGATTTTCATTATGAAAATACCCCACTACACTAAATAATTTCCTTATCCTAAATATGAAAAATATTACTCACATACAATAACATCCAACCATATACAAAATAGTTTTACATCTAAATCTTTATTTTAATACTAATATAGATTGAGACGGATCCGAACGATTTATTCCGAATCGTGGCGAGTTCGAATCGAATTTACGCTGGTAAATGTTAGGGCTACGCTTGCAAGCAAAGCGTTCATTAGAATTCCGTTCGCGTAGTTTCCTTGTGTTGACAGCTAATATCGTGATCTCCGACAATGGAGGGGAGCGTTTTCGGCTCGGAATACGATTTAATTCCAGCCACATCTTACGAACAAGGAATATGCATCGTAAACAACTAACTAATATGCGTTCTTAGCGGAGATTTGTAGTATAATAAAGTTGTCTTTTTCGAACCGGGAGGCTCTACGAAATAACAGCAGTGTTAAATATTGCTGTTCTAGTTAAAGCAGATGTTAAAGGAGAATAATATGCTCTATCGACTTTTGTTTATCAAACATTAGGATAATAAAACTTAGGTATTAACTTATTCTTTAGAAAGGAACCCAATACGGAATTTCTTTTCTCTGCGGCCAAAGCCGAGGTAAATAGCTAGCTAGTAACATAAAATTAAGTCTTTATTTCATCCCTTGAAACCCAACTGCAGGTGAGAATATGAGTCTGACGAGTTCAAAGCACTATACTAAGATTTATTGGAAAGATTCCCAACTTTGGCCATACACAATGTCAATGTCCGTCTGGCTATGTCGAACTTCCTATATGGTAATGTGATCCTGGTGACGTCTGTCTGGCATTGCACACTATTATAGCACAGAGGAAGTTAAACTTAACCAAGGTTCATCGATGCATAGAAATAGCTATGGTTCGTTTGTTTATAGATAACATCGCCATGCATATCTGTACATATGTAACTTTAATTTAATACGTGCACACAGCGAAGCATTGGTTGAACTATGTAGGTTTAAGTATATTGACACACGTCGAACTATACTTACAGATTTATGCAAAACTAGTCTGTGACTTTATTCGGAGGTTGAATTATTTTTTGGCAGACTAAGAAACATTTTTCTGCAATATATATACGAGTATTTAATAAAAATATTCCCATTAACTTTTGTTTTCACAAAGAGCAGTAATAACCCAATGGTTGAAAGTCGGCGTCTTAACCTCGAGGGTCAGATGTTCGAATTCCAGGGACGCGAAACAGCTTTTTGTGAAATTGATGTGCGTATTTGACATTAATTATGACTGCTTAACAAAAGCAAAATATCGTGAGGATGGACACACCTGAGGGTATTTAAAAAAAACGCCTCATGGGTATGTGAACTCTATTAATTCGCACTTGGATCGGTGAACTACGGCCTAAACCTCTCATCCTGGCAGGAGACCCGCGCAGCAATGGGACCATAATGGCTTGACGACGACATGTAAATTGCACATACTGTGTAAAACACACACCTCATTGTGAATAATATGACATATGTAATTCTAAGTTTTAACAGTAAAAGGTCCAATCACCATCAGATTTGTAAACAAATACTTTACTGAAACATCCGCAATTTCCCTGATAAAACAGGGAAAAACCCATCTTCTACACGAGATATATGTACGGGATGTGTTTACTTCGTAATCCGGGTGTCGGCGCTGTAAGCCCGTGATAAGTGGGTATTTTAGCCTCTACCGGGTGCTCGCATGTGTTAACTTAAATGGAAACATAGCCAAACCCAGAAGTATTTGCATTTTCGTTATAGACGCGCGTGCCTGTCTGGAGTCTAGACTGTATCCTAGCTTACCTCCATAATTTTCTCCTTTTCTTGCTTTTACCTATTATTTAGTTTTTTAAGTAATTTTTTTTAAATATAATACTGCCTGTGGACATCTCTGATAGGACCAACAAATGCCGATCGTAGGCGAGTTGTGGCACCTCAGAGGACTAAGTTGGAATATGTCATTTTACCATTTGACACCCTTAGCCAGAATACAATATAGAGCACTATTTTTCGACAATTTAGATACCTCATCGTCCTGGTTTTCCTCTCGTTTTTTCACGAATCATAATAATCGGTAATTTCCGTAATATTTCTCTGTAGTCTGGGGATTTCAGCGCTCTACGCAAATTAAGTATATTTCCCAACGGAATTTACTTTTCCCCGACTGTGAGAATGACCGCCTGTAGTCTTAACGGCTTCACGGATTTGAAGTATAAAGTGTAATCATATTTATCTTCATCTCAAGAGTTTCACGGACTATATTTTATAGACTGGGAGCCTACAACGAAACTTTGAACTACAGTTTATCTTTTATCAATTTTTAAATCATTATTTTTAAGGTATGCAAGGTTTTTGATTTTTTAAATTCTTCTACTATTACTTCTATCTATTCTAGAAACTCGCAAGTCGCTATATGGGGCTTACCGCAATTATATTATATTAAAAAGTTGTAGAAATGTATATCTACGTAAAAATCACTGTCAACATTACAAATACTCTATTTTTATATGCTACTAGCTGTGCCGCGCGGTTTCACTCGCTACTACATAAGAAAGAACAAACAAACATATAGCTTATAGCCTTCTTCAATAAATGTACTATTCAGCACAAAAAGATTTTTTCCATTCGAACCAGTAGTTTCCGTGATTAGCGCGTTCAACCAAACAAACTCTCTTGCTTTATAATATTAAGTATTGAAGTATAGATTTAAATAAAGTTAAGAAGATAGTATTCGTCACCAATCTAACTAGATTGATCAAGCTCATTGCTCCAACTAATCTACAAGTAGAAATATACCTGAACCCTTTGTTAACTTAATCTTTTTTATATTTCCGTACACAAATTCGTTAAACTATTAGCAATGTTATGAGCCTGTCTAGACCGATCTAGCCACCTTCGTCGAAATAATCCACCAGCACGTACTTGAACCGACAATGAGCGTTTACTTTATTGGAGCCTGAAGCCGTGTTCCGGCATAATAATATGTTGGCACGTTGAATCGATGGCGAACTGGCCAGACGCCTCCTATACGACAAATGTGTGTAGGTATGATAACGGTTTCGTCTGAAAGTAATTTATGAGTTAAAATTAGATTCGTCTACGATTTTTAAATTTTTAAATGCCATTATTAGGCTAATCTGTTTATTGGAACGATACAATCCCTTTCCCGATTATCTTGTTCTCGTTGTTGATAGACAGACAAACAACATTTAACTTTAAGGTAAAAAAGTTTTATAATAATCATTGCATATCAAAATATTGTCTTTATTCAAGCTGAGATATATTGTTGCGATACAAAAATAAAACAGAATTTTAAATAAAACTACTTCCTGTTTTCCAAATTGACTTACAGTCAAGTAATAATTACATAAGATCATGTGAGTAGACATTTCCTGAACACACGAATAAGTCGAATATTTGGCTGCTTTTAAATGTGAAATTTCCGTCTTGAATCCTTCAATTAACGCGTGGTCACTTTCTAACATGAGCGTCGTCAGCCGTTGACTCTGGAAGGGGGAGGTGGGGGATCAATTAGTATATGGTGTTGAAAACGTAAGATATCCCACTTTAAAGATGTTTTTTTTTTTATATTTTCCCCTTAGCGACACCAGGATAGGTGTTCTTTCTAGGCTGATTAGTTTCAGTGAAAAAATTGCATGTTAATTGATACAATGCAAACGATATTTTTGTAGAGTCAGAACCTCTATGTATTGAAACCAGCACGTAACATTAAACACCTGACCTAAATAGTAATTGATCCCCAATAAGTTTCGAGTCCTACCTTAGGTCACACATGCATTGTTAACTGAAAATATTATTTGATCAGGTTAAATCATTGTTTCCAACGTTTTTTTTTAATTGATATAACAAAACTATTCCATAGAGACTGCAAAATTGCTGTGTAACTAATCTATTCAATCTAACCACCGGTGAGTCTTTTAAAACATACTAGAACTAAAGAAACTAGCCACGCCTCACCAATATACGATAACAAAATCGATTTTCCAACAATCGATTACCATAGAGAAGTGTTATAATTTATTAATTTATTTACATTCCTAATACTTTTTTCTTGGAGAGCAAAACAAACCGGTCTCGTACAAACGCACGTAGACAATAGGCGTACGTCAATGAAGCGTAAAATCGGTCGAGTTATCTCATTTCGTCACGCTTATTTTCACCGAGAGAAATATAATGCAAATTATTTTTATACCCATTACTTACATTCACACCTCGTTCTATTTACCTTAGCGAGGCAGATCGATTTTCGTTGTCAGCATATTATAGTCATACTCCTGGAAACCCAAATTGAGATAATTTCAGTCAATACTTCACTGCACGAGCCAAGTGCAAATCGATAGACTTCATTAACCTTTTATTATTATAAATTCATTATCCATGTTTAGAGGTGAAGGAAAATATCGCGAGAAAACCTACTCACCTGACAAATCGTTAAAAAAAGTTTTCAATGGTGTCTGAAATCTACTAAAACGCACTTGGTCAGCGCGTTGGACTACGGCCTGAA
Source organism: Cecropterus toxeus (assembly GCA_018249875.1). Classification (NCBI taxonomy): domain Eukaryota; kingdom Metazoa; phylum Arthropoda; class Insecta; order Lepidoptera; family Hesperiidae; genus Cecropterus; species Cecropterus toxeus. Next base: position 15,559 of record DWNE01003917.1, read on the forward strand.
ACTCTCTCAAATTAAATTAAATTGTATAATCCTAAACAGAGATTTACTTCTTTATAAACCTTCACATCAAAAATAAACGAAGAATTTACCTCCCCTCCCCCTCCCTTGGTAACGTAGCGTAACGTATTTGAGGTTGGATTACCTACCTCAAATACGTTATTTTTGTTAATTTTAAAAGGATTTACAATATTACTGAAAACTAAAACCTGATGACAGCATTAAAACTTCGTAACGATAGCCGGTAGATTTCGTATTCGACCTGGCAACAGGAGGTTCGAGGCACATATCCCTCTGATTTTCCCTATTTATGTGTGTTTTTACCGACTTCCAAAAAGGAGGAGGTACTCAATTCGTCTGTATTTTTTTTTTTTTTTTTTTTTTTTTTTTTTTT
>DWNE01003918.1:0-15948 GCA_018249875.1 Cecropterus toxeus
AGAGCGGGGCATGAGACGGGAGCGGGGAGGGAGACCGCATTCCTCCCGTTCGTCTAGTTAGCTTGGTCAAGTAGTACATTACACATCCTAGCGTGTGCATTTTCTGATGGGACTCCTAACACATTTTTCGTATCTTTGCACCAGTTATTACTGTCGATTACACCTAGAGTGTTGTTTGAAAGGAATTTTGTAATCATTTGATCACTGCCTTCCTGATGAGATACTTGAAATATAAGAGATTATTCAGATTCGTAATCGTTAATCGTCGACAGTAGCGAAAATTGAATAAAAAATATGAAAATGTTTACACTCCCAAGACTTAAAAACGTATATTATAAGGCCCCACGTTTTCGTTACCTTTTTTTATTTAGTTTCTTATCTATACATATAATAAAACTGTAGAAGAGTCGAATTCTGTACATTGAATAAAAACAAAAAAAATACGTCTAGGGGACTTCATACAAGTAATACATGCCAAAAAAAACCACTTTGAAATTCTTGTCTAATATAAAAACGTAACGTAATAAAATATATAACTTACATAAAAGGTAATTAAATGAAACAAGTTCAGTGTTTTATTTTAGTACTTTTATACAAAATACCAAAATATCATTTAGCTAACAGACACAAACATCGAAATTTCAAGTAATGCATGTTACTGGAAATATTACAGAAAGTAAGCCGAGAGGTACAAAAAGATTAATTACAACATAATTTATATTTCCCAAAGCAATGTACAACATAACATAAATTATGTTTACCCAGTCAGAATATGTACTTTTTTCACATTTTAAATTTATCTTCCAATCTGTAAACGTGAGTAAATATAAACTTACATCTATGCGACCTTAACAAACATTCTTAAGCACAACTTCATTAGAAACATCAGACTTGTGTTTACATTAATCGTTAAAACGAGTTATTACCAAATATTGATATAAATTTTCTCATAAAGAGACAAACATTTAACGTTAACGTAAATACTACTTCTGTTAAATAAAAGCTTTATATACTATGAATGGAGACAGCCACAGTAGCAAAAACGTTTAAACTAAAGGCTCCTAGGCCATTTATAAAAGAAACATTTCATAAATACATTTATAGACAACCTTATTAGGGCAGTTTTCCTGTCGAATGATTATGTCCACACGCGTGTCCCATCCACATGCGTGCCACTTACATATTATTGTTTTAAACGCACACACACACACACACGGGTCGCGAAGAGACTCCTACAATTTAATTCATGTGTGCAGCTAGGACGCGTGCGAACGTAACCACGCGTGACAAGAAAATCGTCCTTAGAGTAGTTCTATGCCACTGTGGCTGTATTAAGTATACAAATACATAATTTAAAATGACTAAACAGTGTAAAGATTCTTCGTAGCCGAGCTATGTTTCACCATGGTGTCTCTATGAATTTGGAAACCAATCTTTCCGTGGATTCCCAGCTGCTCCTTAATCTTTCTTCCAATTTCGAGATTTGCTTGCTGTTTCGATGTGTCAGCGGTCCAAACACCTGTGTATGAAGTTAATATAAATTTTAATTTTAAATGCTCTACAAAAAGCACAGATGAAATTTATAAAGCTAGGTTTTACGCCTTCCACTAAAACTACGCTGAATGGGTAAGAATTTAAAAATAAATACCATAAATAATAACATTTTTGAAAGACACCAGTACATTTCAACACCAATTTGTAATGTAAAGAAGTTCTGCATAGTGGTAGTAATTTAGTAGGTTTCGATATATTTGAATGCTCAGAAAACATATTTTAAAATTGATTATTAATTAAATGTATATTTATTTTAAACATATTAGTATAAATTATTTTATTTAAAAATTAGGTATACATTACTTAAAAATAAACAAAATTTAAACTATAAATAAATCAAAGAGTACCAAGGAGGCTGGTCACATTTCCCTTTTATATAAGCAAGCCTATCCTTTGGCCAAAATATAAATCAGACTTTGGATCCCAAAAATGTCAACCAGATGTGAAAGCAGTTCTTTAAAATTAACTACTATAAGTCCATACTAATTTTTAAAAAAATCTGCACTCTTTATATAATTTTGTAACATAGGATTTGAACTATTTACAATTATTTGATTACAATAAAAATGATACATACCAATTTTATCAAGTTTAGCCCTGACATTGACAACAGCACCGCATATTTCATCAGAGTGATCAAAATTTTCTCCAATCAAAAGAAGAACCTGCAAAAAAAAACATATATTTTTTTACATGGTACAAAGTGAACATAGGGGGACATAAGCTAAATGTTTAGCTATATCAAGTGACACGAGGGTAATATTACAAAGGTTCATGAGGAGCAGTGACCACTTACCATTAAGTGGCTAAAAAAAACCATAATGTCTAATTCAATTAATTAAATAAATCCATAATCTTAAACATTCTATTTAGAGTGAAGTGAGGTGAAGTGAAATGAAGTGAACTACTTTGAAAATAATAAGTTAGATAACTGAATTGCACTGCTTAGATCTCAATCTGTTACTCAGGGTGCACTGGGCCATTGCAGCACTATTTTAGGAGAGTCATAAGAAAACATAATATTTTGTAGTGCATGCAACATTAAAGTTACACCCTAACTTTCTTCTATACATAAAAAAGTTAATTTAACATTTTTACATTGAAAATGTTTAATAGGAAGGACATCACCAAAACCATACAACTAAATCAAATGAACTCTGGGAATCTCTCACTTAGATCATATTTTTACCATTTAAATCCATGTAAGATGCTTTTGATAATGTTTCATAAAATACAGGCATACACAAAAAAATTTTAGACCTAAAAAATTATGTGAATATATAAATAATAATACAACATTCTTACCACATCTAACCAAAACCGATCAAGATCAGAATTGCGCTGTTTTTTCTCGAGACTGATGAGCCATCGACCACCCATTTTGTTGGCATCGTCCTCCCACATAGGACGGATACCCTGCTTGAACACAGCATAATCATGGCCTTGACGCAGCTCAGAAGGCAATTTGATATGATGGTAAAGTCTGGAACATAAATACATGAAATTAATTGTATTCAAAATTGTAATTTGGTTAAAAAAAAACCTAATTTGTTCTCTTTACAGTTGAGCAACATGTTTAGTTCTTCGTTTTATTAACAACACATTACAGACAAATAAACAATATGTATTCAATTTGCACACTAGGCAGATTAAACTTAAAGAAGTACAATATGAATGAACAACTTTAATTTGCCCAAAATTGTGTCCTTTTTTTTAATTATTGATGTAGCAAAATTAGAATGGACATCTGTAATCAACCCCAGATAAGTTGTATACAAGGTCATGTTGCATTGCTACCCCGGAGGACTAAGTGTAAACGCCTCATAATATATCTCCCTTCACACCAGAAAAGAGAAATATATAACATAATTAGTACTCAATACATTTGTATTATTATCCATGCAAGGATTAATACTTATTAAAAACACTAGCAAATAATATGTACTGTTTTACAATCCTCTGATTTAGTCTAACATCAAGAATTTATTCCAGACAAAATTAGTAAAAAATATTTATTAAACTAAATACAATATCTCCACATAATTGAAAGGTAACAAATTTATAACTGTGCCACGCAGTTTCACCGCTATTTATTAGAGAACAATCTATTAAAAACAAACAAACATAGTGTGATGTTATGTTATAGCCTTCCATGTTAAATTTACTATTCAACACAAATATATTTTTTCAATTTGAACTAGTAGTTCCTGAGATTAGCGCATTCAACCAAACAAACTCCACTGCTTTATAATATTAAGTATAGATATAGATTTGATCCAGCAAAAACGTTTATTACCTCCAGAAGTCTTCCACCGTATCAAATGTGGTCAGCTCAATAAGGTTCTCCTCCCAAGTCTTGGTCCTGTCGTTGTCGTAGAACCATAGGCTCCAAGTGTTCTGCAGGGGATGCTTGATTAGGAACTCCGGCGGAACCTCGGCATTGGTGGTTTTACTCTCCGTACCAGCGGACCCCTTGAAGACACAAGTCATTTTTTTTATTCAACCTAACCTATAACACTCTAATGTTAAACACTAAAAAATGTTGTATAATAAAATTTTAAACGCAATAAACCGTGACTAATAAGGGATTTTAACCCGGCAGCTGTAAATCAACGATAAATGCGGCGTGCACGAAACAAATGCTACAGTGAAAGTTAACCGAGCCACATCAGCATAGCGCTCGTAAACAACAAAACTCTTTTAAATACTTCTACAAGTGAGGGTAGGAATCCGATCTATCGAGCTAAATTACAATTCCTTCCTACCTCTACTTCTTCAGTATTATTTCCAGCCATGTCACAAAAATCTTTAGAACTCCGATTTTTTTACAAAAGACAGAACTCGTTCGGTGTTGCTACTGCAACAACTGCTTTAGCAGGACAGATAATATTAATGGACTCCTGTATTGCATTTTAATTACAAAAAATATAACATGGAATGTTTGGTAACCATTAAAAAGTTGTTTTATTTAAACTTTTATTACATCCCATAATACTAAACTGGATCTCATATTTTGCTTAATTTAAATGTTAATAATGCTGCCAAACTCAATACTATATAATTAACAACTGGCAATACTCTTTTCAAACCGTCAAAGTCATCAAACGAATCGGTCAAATCAATTTATCAATTCAGAATAAAACATCGCTCAGGTTTGCCGGTTCTTTCCGTCCAAATTTCTATATTACTACAAAAACAATTAATAAATAGGAAAATGTCGGTTCAGACAATGCTTCTGGATTTTTCTATAGATCCCGCTCGATTAGGCGACGAAAGCGGTCAAAAAGCTGTATTCGGTCAGTTGGAAACTGTATTAAAAGATTACATACCTAATCTGCTTTTAGCCGCTGATATTAAAATAGACGGCGGATCTTTGAAACTACTGACCGGCAAGAAAGGTACAACAGTGTCCGTTAGATTGTTTGATCGTGGTCTCGTCACTGTGAACATTGAATATTACAAGGAAGACAGCGAGGAACCCGTAATAAGTTTCAAGGTGAGCCCAGTTTGCCTTAAAATAGCGTCTGCGAAGTGTGTAATAATATTTCAATAGTATAATTTGTTGCAAAGCGTTTCCCGCGCAAACTACTGAAATGAGCACTCATATGTTAGCTATTTGTTTTTTCACTGAAGATGTTCTATCAACTCAATATATTGTTTCTTATATTGTTGACATTTACTATATAATTAATGCCGTACGTAATATAAAAATAATTGCAGACACTTAACAAAATAAAATTTCACAACAATATTTTACTATCATGTACATTTCAAGAGTTACTTAATACCATTTGATATTTAATTTGCGTTAACTTAACATTTATTAATATGGTGTACTATTGAAAGGTTGAGCGTTTTGTCTTATGTTTTAGTGCTCTAAACTACTGGAAAGATCCATAAGAGTCACGTTGGACTGCGAAAGACTAAAATTGTTGCCAACCATCAAAAGAGGCTATAAATATGATATATACTTAACTAGTTCAGGTTGGCCCTTTATCTAAATGTTTGTACATTTTTAGTGACCCCCTATTTAAAAAATCACTAATTTTTGTTTTAATCGGCGAATAATTTATGTCAAAAACTAATTTTGTTATTTAAAGTTATTTGTTCTGTTTGGGTTTTAAGCAGTTATTTTTTAGTATTCTACAATTACAGATTTGATGCCTAAGACACATTTTCTCATTACATTTCAATTTTGAATTTGCATAAACAAACTGCACTGAACCATACATTAGTTGCTTTGATGTTTTGTGCGTAAATATTATTAGAAAAGAGTTTTTGTGTGATGATATATTTGTAGAGGCAATACAAATTCAAATTATGCTATTAGAAACGGACTGCAAAAATGATTAAAAACATTAAAAAGTGTGGATACAGTCTTTCGTCATAGGGTAGATACAATCAAACTGAATGTTGAGACTAGTTCTGCTAAAGAACTTAAAGGCCAAATTTATATGTAAATCTAATTGAGAGCTATCACTCAAAATTAACACTGCCAACCCATACTATTTTGTATCCAAAAGTTGAGACATTATATTCATAAAATGCGACCAATAGCCTCTAAATCACTTTGCACAACTTTTCAATTATATTTCTCACTAGCTCATTATTGATTAGCCTAAATTATAATAATCACATACAGTTTACATTTCATTAAAATGGCTCATATACACCTGTGCATGTATTTCGCCCCAACCCACTCATCTATTTATAACATACATAACTATTAACTACCTCAGAATCTTCCAGTAATAAACTGAGAAGACGCTCAACCTTATGTCTCTTGGCCGAGAGATGAGTTCTAATAATAGAAGGGGTTTGAACCTGTTACTATTACCTCGAGTTCATTTGCTATTGTTGAAAACAATAAATGAAATTTGTAGTTTTATCTGCAACTTGCCTTAAAGCACATAGTATCAATTCCTCTTACGTAATGGACCCTAATCTAGCAAAACTTTGTCTGAGTAAATTTCAATAATTAGGGTTCATTATAAATTATGAGATGCAAAACAACATCAACTCTCGTAGTAATATACTATCTGATCTATAGAAAAATATGGCCCTATTTATGACTTATCTCCAGGAGCTAGAATTAAAATTATTTGGCCGAGTTATTCTAAGACTACTTCCTCATCTGTACCACAGCAAATAACATGACAAGAGTCAGATTACAATATAGTATTGTTGTGTAACATGATAGAGTGTGTTAAGATACACACCACAAATTGATATTGAAATAATTACCACAATGAAGATATCATTAGACTAGTCGTTAGATGTACAATATTACATACATAATCTGATAATTCAATTTTTTTTTCAAAGGTCTAAGCAATGTATTCTATAGAAATATAACACTTTATAAAATGATTTCTTGGAAAGACTAAAGAAAATCTTGAATTAAATTAATTTTTAAGTTTTTCTCTTGTTTTTTCCAAACACGCTTTTCATAAAGGACCGGTTCCTATTTCAATAATTTATATTCCTTATTTCATTTATTGCTACCAACATATTTTGGAGTTGGTTCATAATTATAGCAACAGGTTATCCCTTTAGCGATAGTACCGCATGCTAGTTACATTCTCACATTTTTATCTAATTTGTTTTTCTTTTTCCTTTTTATCGAAAAAAATTATTAATAGTCTGGCCGAGTATTGGAAAATCAGCTGAAAAAATACATCACAGTCATTAAATCGCAAGTATATGCCCCCATAAAACGATGTCTATTTGGCAGGTATTACCCTACCTCAGGTAAGTCTGAATTGTTTTATTAAGATCACTAGAGTTCCTATATCATAACGTTATTCGCTTGTGTATTTCTAGCTTTAATCGCATAAATCTTTTGTAACACCATTCAAACTTTAATCGTCGATTCTACAGCTTAATTGTAATATTGTAAGCCTTATTCTTAACTATAAAAGCTGATTTAGTTGATGCTCATAATAAAAGCATATAAAATCCAAAAAAACATTGGTTGCGGCAAATTAACGCAAGAGTTTTAACCAAATGCTTGTGTTTCCATAAAATATCTGTTGAGGAAAAAATTGCGTGTTTGCTGTTTAACCCGCTTATACGCTTAGATATTATCTTGTATATCTTACAACTGATAACATAAAACAAATAGTAAACTAATCAGACAAATGTGAAGAGCCTATTTAATTAACACGACGATTTGAAAAGTATTTATTAATACCCTTTTGTAATTTTGGAAAATCAAAAATTTATTACAATTATTCTAAAGGTTTGTTTCACTATTTTTTATATTTAGTTCCGGATGATGTAAAATTATAAATGAAGTATGCGGAAATTTATTACCATTTGCTTACTTGAGGCAAGTTTGTGAGAAAACTTGCATGCTTGAGTTTCATAAAAAAGTGAGTGAAGTGTATATCAATCTATGAACCCACACTTCAATAGCGTCGTGGCCTGACGGGCTATGATTAAGACTTCACTTCGAAAGGAGACCCCTGCCGAGAACAAGGATATTGGTATAACGAACATGGTTCAATCGGGGAGGTACCACAGCCCATATCTATATCTCGCCTGAAGTAGAAAGGTGTAGTTTCAGACTCATTTATATGACAGGAGACCAGTTCAACCCTCAAGAGTAGCAACGCATGTGAGATTGATTTCGATATAAACGCCTGGTCTATATGAATCTGATTACATAGTCCACTTATCATCAGAAGAACTGCATGCACATTTGCTTCTTTAAATTTTTAAAACAAGAAAGTTAAGAGTTGATGTCGTGGGTGTCGGCGATAGCTTTTTGCTATAGTGAAAAATTAACAGATAAATCATTTTATAAATCAGAAATAAATAGACAGTTTTCAGTTTAGGAACGTTTTAACAAAAATCGTGAAACAAACCTTCGGGACATCTTAACAGTAGTATTATTAATCATTAGTGGATTGGTTTGAAGATATGTGATCACGTTATTATATTTTACAGACGAGAGACTCCTGGAGTACGATATCGATGGCATACTGTTTGACGAACAGTCTCCATTCCAAAGAGTACAAATTGTACATTCCAAGTCGCTTGGAAATATGTTGGTGCTAGATGATTTACAAAGTGAGCATTTTTTTTATAATAGAAAAATAATTTAAGTAGCTTTAAAAATACGTAAACTATTTTTGAATCCCAATCTATTGCGAAGGTTTAATTATCATTGTCAACCAGGAAAATTATTGACTATACTTTGCGTACTATTTAGTCTTAAATTACTTCAAGCTTTACGGGGAATATCAGGGAATTAGACTAGATCGTTTCCGTGTGGTAGGTTCTTGTTTTTTTTACATTTATTTAAGAAAATAAGAGAGTTTCAATTCCGGATGCACCAACGCCACATTTATTTATGCCTAATAACAGCACTGCTGAGTTCTAAAGTATATGTTGTAGGAGACCTTTGAGGCGTTTTAACTAAGTCCTCAGCTATACGAACGCATCTATGGCCAACCTCAAGTGCGACTTATTTTGTGGTCAATCGCCTTTTTGGTGAGGTGTATTTCATGCTCGTTTTCATTTGTATATGTAAGTTAAAATGTTACGGAGAATATCTCCTCTATTGTTAGGTACATACATTCTAGGCTCAATTTAATGTTTGACGACCCGCGTGGCGGACCGGTCACTATACCGGTCTGACACTCAGTGGGTCCCGGGTTCGATCCCCAGCCCGACAGAAATGTGAATGATGAGTTTAGATTTCTGTTCTGGGTCTGGGTGTTTGTGTATTCGTCTTTTTGTGCCCATGACACCCACGACACAGGAGAAAAATCGTACTGTGGGGTTATAAGCGTAAAAAAGCGTTTATAATGGCAAATTTAAAAATTGATCATTCTGTTCGGAAAATTCTGCAAACACACAGCAAGAACAATGCGTTCAATAAGTGATAAAGTGCTCCCGTCATAACCCGTGACCGATTTACGTCCCGTCACATTCAATTATGACAACCACTTGTGTCGGTGTCTGTCCTCTGCGCATTTAATTCTTCAATTAGTAGTTTTAATCGATTGACTAGATCAGGCATGGAAAACATTGAACGTTGAGAGCCAAAAAGATTTTAAAGAAGTCGTGGTCCACATACTTTAAATAACGTAAAGTAATAATAAAAGGCCTTATTCGAGTAACTTCCTAAAGCTTTTCCTAGGGTTGTTCTAAGCTTTTCACAAATTTAAAACAATCGCGAACATGCACTTTTTATAGTCTGATATCGTTAAAATATTATTAGCTATTCTAGAAGAAAAACCTTTAAAAAATTGGTAATGGAGTTCGCAATGATTATTATTATAAATTTCGGCCTCCGCAATGGTTTATCGAATTTGCATAATATTATTCATAATATTCAGTTTTCAGGCAGTTATACATGCAGAATACGTTAAGGTATAATCATTATAAATCTATTTATATACATTTGAAAAAATAATGAACCTACTTTCCGCGGTACGGTATCGTAATTGGCATAAAATTCATGCCAATTAATAATCAGGCCTACATGTGCTTTTGTATTGTTTCTAAATTAAATAAATTGCAAAGTACTGAAATGACCTGTATTTACTTTTAATTAATTTCACATCTGTAATGAAGTAAAAGTAACTGGAATTTTTCAAGAGTGATAATAATTTTAATTATGATTTTTTTCACTCTGTTTCTGCCAGTTAAATGTAGTCTTCACTGACATTTCAGACATAAACTGTTAGCGTAATATGTGCATTTTATATTGATAACACGTAAAATATTAAACGTATAAAGAAAGTCACGTCATACGTGAATGAAGGAAACCTGTTACATCCTTTTAACGAGGTGAATTTGGGAAAAAAAATATCCCATCAGCGGCTCACTTATATGTGAGGCGACCATCTTTGTCCTTAGACTTCAGCTAAAACCCCCCTTTTCTATATGAAGTTGCTTTGTCCATGGGCGTCGGTAACCGCTTACCATCAGGTGAACTGTATGCTTGTTTGCTACTTCAGCCTGATAATAAAAAAGGCTGTCTAAGTTCGGGGTTTACAAAACATTTTTGCCATTTTATCTTCGTTAGGAAGGTAGTTAAACCCTTTGTGGTTGCACTTCGAAGGCACTACAGTCTCTGCCTAATATTAATATTAAGCGCTGATGTTTTCTGGTCTGAAGCGTGTATTAAAGTCTCCCGAGGCGTTCCAACTTAGTCCTCAGGGGTAGCAACGCATCTGTGGCCAAATTCAGGTAAGAATCTAATCTTATCTGGGGTTATAATCAACAGTAAGATTAGACTCCTGATATGATAAGATTAGATCATGTCCAAGGGCGGCAGTGGCCACTTACCATCGGGTGGATTGCATGCGCGTTTGCTACTTCCAATACTACAACAAGACCAGCGTGGCGGAGCGGTTACCATAACGGTCTGACATGCAGTGGGTCCCGGCCAGAAATATTCGTCTTTTCGTGTCCATGACACCCACGACACAGGAGAAAATCCTACTGGGGGCTATGAGTGTAGAAAACGTTTATGTTTAATTCTTCGCGTTTATCTACTATAAACCTATATAAATATATAAATACCTAACTAAATATATTAAGACGCCATGTAACATTTCCATTTCAGATATTTCAGAGGCTGATCTTATTTATACTGAAACTTTAATGCAGAGAGGCAAAGAGAGCTACGAGGGAAAGGAAATAGTTATTCTAGGTAATTTCCGAGAATTAAATCAAACTTTACCATTTTAAAGAATAGCTTTTGAAGGTTCTTATAAACTATAGTTTTACATATATGATTTCGAAATAGACCACACATGATGCTTATTTGCAATTGCAAGATACTAAAACATTAAAGCTCTTATCTGTAAAAACTGTGTAATTAATGAAAACACATAATACAAAGTATTTTCCTTATAAATACATTAACCAACATTTATTTTAAATATTGTTTTATTTTTTTATAGCATAGAAGTGTATTGTATTTTATTGTTTTTTTTCTGACCCTTGCATTTATTACACAATGTATTTATAAGGCGGTGGTGATGGTGCTCTTCTATACGAACTGCTGAAGGAGAAACCGAAGTTCGTGTGGATGTTGGAGATAGATGAGCTGGTGATGTCAGCGTGTAACAAGCACTTGAAGTCTATCTGCGGGGACGTTCTCGAGAGGCGGAAGGGACCAAATTATGAGGTGAGCTCTACTAACTACAATTACGAAGTAAACGCTCATTCGTTTGAAATTTTGTTTAAATTTAAAACAAATGAGCGTTATATAAAATTTTGTTACAACCCTAGATGTCATTCATCTAAACAATGGCCTGTGGAATTAATAATGTAACGTTGGAAAAAATGTGTGGTTTGTGTGTGCATTTGTGCGTGGAGTGAGCGTGTACGTGTGTGTTTTTATGTATAATATAAAGAAGCAATAAATTATGCACTCGTTATAATATTAATCAAATTGAAAAGTTGGCCTACATACATATATCCACATCGAGTCTGATTGTTGTTGATTTTTTTCTTGTTTCTTTATTAGCGTCTTTAATTTTATTGCTCTCTTAAAAGAAAACTCGATGACGCATTTAGCTATTGATTCTAACTCGCCCCACTGACCTTAATAAGCAAGAGGCCTCGTAATAAACGCTAGATTAAAGTGTATCTGATTTTAGAACATTTTCAAATTTTCCACCGTATTTATTTTTGTTTACAAACCTGCTTGTTAAGTGAATAGCACAACGTTTTACCTTCAGTGAAGAGCTGAAAGTAGTGAAATTATCATTAAAATGAAATGTTCTTTAAATTATAACAAATTAATATTTAATATAATATTTATATTAAGCCGGCTCACTTTTATATAAGGCGACCGTCTCAGTCCTCGGGAGTAGCAACGGATCTGTGGTCAATTGCATATAGAACCCCTGTTCGATATGAAGTTGCTTACAAATGTCCATGGGCGGCAGTAACCACTTACCATCAGGTGGGCTGCTTGCTCGTTGCTACATATTAATAAAATAAAAATAAAATATAGTAAAAGCCTTTAGTGTCGTGATAATGCTACCTTATAAAGCAGTCTCGAATGCATTCCGGCCCAGAGTTCATAATGTTCCATCCACATCGACTAGATTCGTCACGGTCCTTCAGTATTCAGTATGTATCGCTTTTGCGCGTCTCTCTTAAATTTATAGGTACTTTAATATTATATAGCAGTAGAGTTTGTTTGGTTGAACGCGCTTATTTCAGGAACTACTGGTTCGAATTGTTTTTTTTTCTTGTGTTGAATAGTAAATTGATCGTGGAAGGCTTACAACATTACGATATGTTTGTTTGTTTTTTAATAAATTCTTCTCTAATAAACGCGGATGAAACTGCGTGGCACAGTAATTTAAAATAAACTACATCCTAAAAGATGCCAAAAGACCTCTACCTCAAAATTATTAGCGACAGTTGCAAATGTTCATTGGTTACGTTGATAACATTTTATCAGGTTTTCCGTCTGCCTTATCGTTAGGTTAAATTATTTTTAATAAAAAATAGAAGGCCATTCGATTTGTTTATCACACTCTGCAAACCAGAACCTAGTGACTTAATACTCTTTTTTTTTATGAAATTGAAGTTGCAAATAAGCATGCAGCCCACCTGATAGTATCAGGGTTCTATCTGAAATGCATAGGACTAAGATGATGGCCTCAATAGAAACTGAGCGGACAATCACACACTCACTAAAACGCAAGAGCAATGCTTCACGCTAGAAATAGGCGTGGCGGGTGTATCTGCCCGGAAGAACCATGCTCCTTTTACTATCTTGCAAATACTTGCTAATGCTGCTGTTACAAATACCTATAGAACATAAATCCTTATTCACTCTTTCAGATTATCGTTGAAGACTGCATGTTGACAGTGAACAAGTTCATTCAGGAGGGCCGCAAAGTGGACTACATCTTCGGTGACCTCACAGACATACCGATCTCGGAGTCGGCCTGCGGGGAGCTCTGGGAGTTTATGATTAACATACTGCGCTCCGCCTTCCAGATACTGAAGCCAACTGGCAAGTTTATGACACATGTAAGTAGCTTTATGCCCCTTAACCCTTCACTAGCTAAAATACGGGATTTTCTTTTTCCTAATCTTTGAAAATGTTTTTTAGTTTTTTTTAATACGTACATACATACAATTACATTAAATTAAGCTAAAAAATATATATATAAACTTATGGAAATAAATTTTAATGTAGTCCACCATCCGAATGGGATAAGTTAATATTTTTAAATGCATCTGTATTGAGTTCTACTTTGTATTGATTGATGTACAGCGTCAAACATATATTACCCTGAATGGGTAATATATGATTGACGCTGTCCATGGTAATTATCACCAAATACCCATTACAGCTCCCTTGATAGACGTCGGCCCCCATTCACAATAAGAAGTCTACCAGTTCTACCATGCTGACCACGTCCTCATTGGCAGTTTTCACATCTTTGAGAATATTAAAGAGTTTTTAGATTTCGTCGCAATGTTTTTCTTCACTTTATTAATAATAATATACACTTAAGTCCTTATGTACACATTTCAAAACCCGCAGAGTGAGAAGCTAAATTTAAAATCACTAAAGCTACCATTGCTTCTAATAATAATATAATAATTTACTTGATTTACAGGGAAACGGCGCCACGTCTCCAAAGTCCTTAGAGTTATACGAGCAGGAGCTAGCAAAGCTGACACCAGCCGTCCACTTCACCAAGAGCAAGGCCTTCGTGCCCTCCTTCCTGGAGGACTGGATCTTCTACCAGATATCCTTCAAGAACGCGGACAACGGGGACGCTTAGCACCACCTCAATACCAAAGAAACACGCGGTCGTTCCTTCAAAGTATTACTACTAAGTCATACAGTTGCCATTTATCTAGTTTACCTTGTTATAGTATTATACGAACGAGCGCGCGCGTACCGGCCAGGCGTATCTAGTTTTTCTAAGATCTTTTATCTGTATATTAATGTTTTTGCACCGTATAGCTGACAGTAGCTTCTCGTAGTGTATACGCATTTCAATTGTAAAATAACGCTTAGGAATCTATAAAACACATATTTGAAAAATAAATTACTTGTTATTAAAAAAAATATATCATTTGAAGATTGTATTCAGTTAATTTATGACGACCCGCGTGGCGGAGCGGTGACCATACCGGTCTTACACGCAGTGGGTTCCGGCTTCGATCCCCGGCCAGACAGACACCTTAATGATGAATTTAGATTTCTGTTCTGGGTCTGGGTTTTTGTGTATTCATCTTTGTGTGTCCGTGGCACCCACGAAGAAAATCCTAGTGGGGGCTATGAGTGTAGGAAGCGTTATAGCGTTATTATTCTAAATGTAACATCACAAAAGGACCCGGAAAAATATACTAATACGCAAATAACAATATGTGACTAGGAAAGAGCATCAAAAACAAATTTATTTGAAATTGATTTCGATTGAACGCTTTAAACAGGTGCGCCTGGTAAACTAGTTGTATTAGTTTGAGTCTATATAAGTTACCATTGCGGTATATTCGAAGGAAAGTGTCAATATTTATGAATTGTTTTCGGGTTTAGGAAAGTTGTACAGATGTGATCCTATCAATTAACTTTCTGATCGACATAGGTTGGGTTTGATTAATGGATTATTTGAATATGGATTGGGTTCATTCGAAAATCGAAGATCGTTACAACACGATCCGGGATTCGAACATCAATAATTGTTCAAACATCTGTCGAATATTTGAAAATCGATCAAGCTTTCGAATGTTCGAATTAATCGAGTTGATAAAGATTGTTTTATATCGATATTACTATGATCGATATAACAATGTCTCGCACTAGTGTTTAGTATTATATAGTCCGTAAGTACACTACAGCTTTTCGTATTCCTAGCGATAATTCAGTATTTACTGTTAGTCTTTATTACAGATTTCTGCTTGTTTCTTTGTTTTTTTTTTTACTAATAAAATATATTACAACGAAAAGTTATATGTATTTTATTTTAACAAACTTTTAGTAATATTTAATCAACGCCTTCCACATATAATAGGGAGCCGCATTCAGAAGTACTCCCTGTAATTTGGTGGTGAAAAAACCAGTCAACACCGACAGCTAGTTAAGAGTATTGTTATTGTAAGTTATTTTATTTATTGTATGAAAATATAGCATACGAGCATGCAACCTGCCTGTCGGTATTTATCCACTGCCGCTCGTGATGAATAATACCTGATAAGATTACATTTCTACTAGAGATGCCACGAATATTCGGCAACTATTCGGCCACTATTTATCGGTATTCAGCCGAATATTAAAAACTATTCGGACGAATACCGAATACCAAATCATAAGAAAAAATACTTAACTTAACCAACAAATTAAGCCAGCTGTCCGATCTAGGCGAACAGATATCACGTAAAAAACAATAC
>DWNE01003919.1:0-15944 GCA_018249875.1 Cecropterus toxeus
TTTTCATATTACTTTAAAACTAAATTAAAATGATTGAGTTAATTGTTTTTTTTTTTTTTTTTAATTTGGTCAAGGTGTAAGTATACGGTATAAATTGTGATAATCGTTATCGTTGTGTTGGTGTCATAATTGTTGACCAAATAAGATAGAGAATATCTGCTATAACGTATTCCGTGCGAAGAACCAAGTATGTATGAAGCCATTATTTTGCTGATAGCATTTGCGATGATAGCATGCCCTACCGGAATAAAAACATGGAAATGTACCAATTTTTTTATTATTATATATAATTTAAGGAATATTTAATATATTTTACTAAATTAAATTAATAAGATATGTAAATAATTGAAATAACTTATGTGCCTATTTAAATAATATTTTTATTCAATTCAAAGTGGAATTGTGTCCGCAGTTTACGCCTTGACCCGGTAGTTCCGGGATAAGAATCGGTTTCGGGATCTCCTGCCTGTCGTAACGATGTCGACTAAAGGGTTGCCGGGGTAACGGGCGGCAAATGAGGAAAGTTCAATCGTCCAGTCAAGCGTCCCCGGGGAGGACGGCGACCTGTCGCATACCGTCGTAACGACCAGACAGTACGGTGAGCCCAGCCGCCCGATGGAGCAATGCGCTTAGAGGATTCCGGTTGAGTCCCCTTCACAGCGATGAGGACGGCCATCGGGAAGGTTTAAGTGAGGTAAAAATGCCGCTTCATCGGCGTTGAGCGCCTTTTCAAGGTTTACCCCTTGAAAACTAAAAATAAGTGATTATAATAGCCGAAAGAAATTTCGAATATTTTTCTGCCATTTCTTCATTACTTATCAGTTGGCACAACACAGTATCTATTTATTTTACATATTATTTAGATATAGTCAGATGTAATACCGATTTCATCATAAAAAGTTCTCTCATATCGATCTGCAGTTTTACTTAAGTTAACTTTATAGGATTTGGACATAAAGTAAATAAAATAATAATTCAATTAATTGAACACACAATTTTGCCCAATTTAAACATTATTTTATTTACCATCATGATTCAAGGGAGCAAGATATGTAATGTAGAGATGAGCTCATTTAAGTTCGTGAGTCTAATAAAACCAATTACGGTACGGGCTTGTCTACATAATTTCGGGTACAGCTCCTTCGAGGGACAGGCATAACTGATGTAGATAATGCAAATTGTCAAGGCACGTATATTACAATTCTACATTATATCCATTACTTCAAAATTCCTTAATCCTTGCTATTTTTAAAAATTATACCCACTGCTGTTGTTTTAACATAATCGTATAACTAGCCTCGGACTGTATACATATATACCTACTTATATTAACAAAAATATCTATGATTCGTGCATAAATATAGAAAATCTATGCACGAGGATGCAAGCGTAGCAGATGCGTTTAATAAACTACAATCTCTGTTTCGGAATTTTAGCCTTGTTCAATCGTAAACTCTATAATTGTCAATAACTCAAGTCCGTGCTTATACCTTAATACTGAATTTTAGCCTATACTATTGGTCTTTGTATGTATTCATAACACTTACAACAAAATTAGTCCCGATGTGGTTCTTTAAATATATGTTTAATATATTCCATTAAGGAGAAACCATGGTGTAACTTAAATACTAATAGGTATGTTCGTATTTTGGTATTATAAATAAACCTAAAATTACATACTTTATGTATTTGAATAGGATTTCAAGGATCAAAACCACCTGAGATCAAGTTGTAAACCCATAAGTAATGGCAAGAAATTTATCATTCGAACAAATAAACAAGAATTGATCCATACAATGTTTACGACAGTCGCCTTAAATGACGCAAGTAGGTACTACGAGTAGAATTGTGTGCAAATGAAAGTATATTTTTCTGTTTAATTTATTATATATTGCTATTTTATATGATTTTCAACTAATATTCCGACCCATTTGCATGGATCGTATTCACAGACGTCACCGTCACACTGATCGTGTGGCCGTATGCTTTTTCGTGACCACAATCTACGTAGCTGTTTCGAAATATTGCCAAAAAGAAATACAAAAACCGCATATTGTGAGTAAGTAAATATAAAAAATGTCTTGTTCTCATCTAGTTAACTGAAATTAGCTTGTACTGATTGGTTCCTTCAACTTCGCTATCCAATCTTCCAGCTTTTCTCTAATATGGTTGTTTATTTGATGAACCTTGATTTCCATTCCAGGAGGAGGAGCATCAGGTATTAAGAGATCGCCAAATTCTTTGCGGAATGTAAAATTTTTTCCGCTGTTCGTGTTTGAACGTAATTTACAACGCATCAGCGGTGTATCTGAACATTCGAACAAATCTTGCACTTCTAATTCTAAAACAAAAAAAAAATAGGCAACACTTAGCACTTATATCATAAATATATATATGCTTATAATGTTAAGTAATTCAAATATGTAAAATAAGAAAATGGCTTTATTAAAAATGAATATGAATAAAAACAATAACATAACTTCGCGAACAGTCCGAAGAGACGCTTAAATTCTTTACAAGTTTCATTGGTCGCTCAGCGTGTATAGACCATTTACACCATATGCTACTACGTATAAAGAGATAGGTCGGTATTATTTGGGTCTTGTCCACCCCAATTCTCAAGGAGGTAAATATACCCCGATTAGTAATATTTCTTTTTCATAATACGTATGCTTTTAATCAATACATATGCCAACCGCGCGGACTAGTATGGTGTCCAGTACAGATCATTCTCATAGAGGATATGTAAAAAATATGTTAAGATAAGCATATTACATAACTGACTTACTGATTATTTTATCAGTGTTCTCTGTAATTGCTTCAGTTGTATCTCCAGCGTCGCCTGCGCACAATTCTGCTTCCTTCAATTCAGATACTAAGTCGTTCATTTTTACTCGATGGAGAAGACAAGAAAGAATCAAGTAGTATAGAAATACAAGATTTTTTCCAGGAAGCATTCTAGAACATGTGTGTCACCTACGGCTGCTTTTGTAAATTGAAAAAAATGTTTTTGAACCAGCTCACTTGTGTAAATGTAGAGCGATTCGCTTTGCTATAAACGAAAGGAAATGATGACAATGGAATATTTGACTACACAACTCATTTATACGCTTATTAGGATACATATCGAACTTATTAAATTTAATATTAAATGTTACTTATGAAGATGTTGTCGACAAAATAGAATTACTACGTGTTTTGAAAAATGACCCTTTCTACTTCCATGATTATTATTACTTTGATCGGGTACTTTTATGCCAATTGTCAAACCATACAAATATATTTGACTAGCTGTGCGACGCAGTTTCACCCGCAGTTTATTAAAGAACAATCTTTCAATAAAACTTTTTAACAAAAAATAGAAACCGACTTCCATGTCACCAAAAAGCAATAAAATAATTTAAATATATGTTGGTTTCTTACATACACAGTACATAGTGCATAGTCCCGAAGTCGGCGCTCAAACCTGTCAGATTACAACGACGAGTCTATGTCCTACAAGTATATGAGCGTTCAGTGTGTTCAAGTGAAATAATGACGTTCATAATTTAATTATTAGAAAATAGCAAAAGTAAGCAGATTTTTTATTTACAAACAAAACTTATAAACGACTTTATTTGTTAGTGTCTATAGTCAATGGTTGTTTGATCTTAATTATAATGAACAAAAAAATCGATTGATTGATCGATTGAAAAACGAATATTTATATAATTATATAGTTACCTATACAAAATATTTGTGTAATTATTCGTGATATCTATTATTTGGTGTAAGGTGTTTTTATGAAAATTTTAAATATATTAGTGCATTTATATATTATTGCTCTCATGATGGTTGAAATACGCACTTGATTCTAATGAGAGCTATTCAATTCTCGATATTACGTTCACGTCCACATTAGATCCTTTGAATTGCACGGATTAATTAAAAAAAACTAACGAGAAAAAGCGTGCCACTAAAATCTACACAATATATGGATTAAGTTTCAGGTAATCATTGAGAATCAAATTTTATATAGTTATTTTCCATTTCTGCTTTATTTACATAGAACATTCCAAGTCAGTCCTAGAGTCTTGAGGAAGTTGTGCGGATACTAAACCAATTATCATTCATATACATCACGTAAATGAATGATAATTGCAGTTAATAAATGTTAATAAATGAGCAGTGATAGCCAAATAGTTGAAACTCGGCCTCTCAATCGAGGGTCCGAGGTTGGAATTTCAGGCACGCACCACTGATTTTTCTAAAACGATTCTAAATATCACTGCTTTACATAAAACCTTTGCTTTAAACTGAACGAAAACATCGTGAGGAAACCTGACATCTGAGAGTTCTCTAAAAAAAAGAGTTCTTAAAGGTATGTAAAGTCTACCAATTCGCACTTTGGCGGCGCGGTGGACTATAGCCTAACAACCTCAATGATTCTGATGGCCCGTGCCCAACAGTGGGACAGTAATGGGTTGACGGGGATACATTACGTAAATACTGAACTGTTCACTTGATGTCACCTTGGTCACAATAGCACATACCCATCTGTAACAAACGTGGTTACCTCCATCGAATTAAAGCTGAACTGTAATACGCTGATGCCCTGAGAATTTTGTTTGACCGCCTCCTCTCTGCCACCGCTCTCCTGAGCACACCTTTTAAACTAAACTACAACTTATATATGCTTATGCACGGGTCTTGTCGCCAATCATATTTATCACTACCGGTCTATAGTCCAACACGCTGCATCCGTCCATCCTTATAAGAAGTTTTTTTAAAGACCTCCCTTTGGTCTTTCGTACCAATATTTTCCTTCATTAAAAAAGCGATCCATTCATACATTAAAGGTTTTGAACCCTTCTAATATAGTAATAATAGCATTTGACAATAGTCACCCTGCTTGGCTTGCGTGTGGGTAACCACAAGACGCTGCTTCTTCACGCTGATCTTCAGTATTAGTTCAAAAGTTCACCACGTAAGTTCGATACTCGGATAAATATGCGCGGATTTGTGGAATTTCAAATTACAGTCACTGCTTCTTTTATTACTTGAATAGTCTTCTATACGTATCTTCAAACGACAAACAGAAAGCTAAAAAGCATAGAAAGCGAATAAAGAAAACACAAAACTACAATTACGAATAATGTCTACGATCTATAGTCTATGAAAAGGGCAGACCACTAACAATTTAGAGGCACTCAATCAACGAGATGCCTTCTGTTTACAACGGAGTCGATCCTTTGATGTGAACTGTGGTGGTATCGAAGTAACAATAGATTCAGATATACATATATCGTACTAACTATATCCGCAACTCCGCCCGCTTATCACCGTAATAAGTATCTCATGTATTATTATATGTTTTTATCTGTGTGCCAAACTACATCCTAATCAGATTTGTATTTTTTCCGTAAAAGAGTTTCAAATCCATCCTCACAAACTTTCGCGTTTATAATGTAAATACCGTTTATAATGTAAATAGACCGGTGAGATACCACCGCCATTTCTAGCATTTCTAGCGTAAAGCAATTCTTGCGCTTCTTGGGAGTAGCAACGCATCTGTGATCGACTTCTAAGCAACTTCATATTGAAATTCTGTAGAAACACTGCTTACCATCAGGTGGACTGCATGCTCGTTTGCTACTTCAATTTGATAAAAAAAAATATCTGTCATAGGATTAGACCTTCTAGGAGTCTATTCAGTTACTTTATCTATGGTAACAATAAAGAGCTGATTCCCGTAACAATTTAGAGCTATTCAATCAGCGAAATGCCTCTGTTTACAGCGCAGTCGATCCTTTGAACTGAACTGTTCTTGTACAGTGAACAATGGAACTTGAATCGAGATCGGTACACCGTATTTACAAATTTATTTTAGCTTTAACTTAGTTATAATGTGTAATTCATTTATAAAGTTGAAATTCACAAAATATTAATTAATTTAACAAATACATGCATAATATATAACTTAAATGTAAAACGAAAAACATTGCCAAATTAAATTAAATATAAAAAGCTGCATCCAAATGTCTTAGGAGGAGTTCCCAGAATGCTGTCAACATTACCTCGTTAAATATCAAGACTAATTCTTTGAAAGAAGTATGTACCAGCATTCTGATCATTCGTTGACTTTATCTAACGTAATATAATAGTTATAATAATTTATTTCCACAAAATAAGTTTATAGATATATGCTTATAATAATACCTTTTAGTTTATCATTACTAAATAACAATACTATTTTTTTAAGTTTATGAAATATGAATAAGCTGGTACAAAGTGAATGGTAGAATTCTTCATGATAAGCCTCCGAGAGCATCTCCACCACATCCATTCCGTTAATTAATATTTAATTAATAACAGCAGTATCGAGCGCTGCTGGTTCAGGCCTACCGTGACCACAGCCACCCAGTTGGACAGCACTGGTCACTTAGCGTCAGATAGACTCGTCTCTTCGTGCTCGTTTGGTCCATGTATTTAAAAAATATCTGAGAGTAAATAGCAGAGTCGACAATTCTATTTTATGAAACCCTAAATAGAGTTGCATAACTACACAGACAGTCATTCACCCATCAAACGCACGAGCCAAGGGTTAAAGATACCATTAGTGTTATTCACCCTAGATGGGCATTTAAGGTTATCCACCCCTAAACTTGTTGCTTGTTTTTATGCATTAAGTCCTTAAATACTTGCATAGAATTTTATGACTGAAATACCGATCAAAATAACTACCTTGTTAGTTATCCATACTTAATCTGCGGATATGTCTCTCATAACATTTCACGGACCTACCCCAGAGGCACCTCTGCCACATATCACTGCATATCTGCCACTATCTAATGACGATCCGCGTAGCGAAGCGGTCACCATACCTGTCGACACGCAGTAGGTCCTGGGTTCGATCCCCAGCTATACAGAAATGTGAGTAATGAGTTTAGATTTCTCTTCTGAGTCTGGGTGTTTGTGTATTCGTCTTTGTGTGTCCATGGCAGCCACGACACAGGAGAAAATCATTCTTTGGGGCTATGAGTGTAGAATCAGCGTTAAGTATATTTTTATTTTTTTAAAGACAAAACTGTTAATATGTTTCTCAGATTGCGTTCTGGCCATATTCCGTCAAACATGTTCAAATATTTAATAGGTAAATCTGATACACCATTTATCATGTGTTGATGGAGTGTGACCGGAACGCGTCTCTACGCCAAAACATTTTGTATTCTAAATATGGGGTGGGAGAATGTAACATAATCTTAACTTCTCCTCTCTCGAATCAGGCAAAAATGCTTTGTGATTTATTATTTGTTGCATGTGGTAGACATAGTTAAATTTATGAGTTGTAAACACGGGAGTGACATAGTCACTAAATGACAAAACTTCTTTATTAAATAAAGAATAAAAAAAGCCGTTAATAGTTGCCGTGTTCTTTTTTGACGGGTGTGTTAAGGTAGAGACGCCAAATCAGAGGCATTCGCACTCAGAATCAAGCACTAGTGATACTAAAATTTGTAACAATCACAGATGTTTGGCTGGTACAAACTTGAACAACCAATGCAAAAGGCCAAAATTAATATTAAGACAACAATAAAATATCGATTTATATGTATATTCATTCAAGTATACTAAAAGAAAACATTTAAGAGTTTTTGTTTGTCAACCGACTTTGGTAACTAAAACCGCGGCCAACTTTGATGTTAAGAATAAAATATGTTAGTTTTAGTAATATGGTATTATATTCATACATAAAACAGCAATAAATTATTTAATAACGAATTATAAATTAGCTTAGTGTCATAAAATTCCATTACAATACTAGTTCTGACTAGAAGTCGTAACCAGATTAAGGAGATATTACATAATCTGGAAACCCAGGTCCATCGACCCATCGCACGCAACGAACTCGAGGTCGAAGAAACCATTCACCCTTAGTAGGAATTTCGGAACCACCCCTTTATGTCAATGCCTTAATGATATCACTCCAGTTGCAGACTGGTCAACGAACTGCATACAGATATTATCTTAATATTATCCATCACCGTTGAACGTTTTTAGGTTTCAATATTAAAGCGCCACTTTTATCTTAATGCCCCAACTACTTTTGAAATAGACTTCAAGCATCTTATTTATATTACACATACGAAAGTTTTCGAGAATGTTTGTGTGTTCTACTCTTCCACGCTGATACTTCTGTTCTGATACAATTTAGCACACACATATACGCAGTTTATGATTTGAATTAAAACATGGAAATATTAGTCATTATACTGGTAAACTGGCCGAAATGGCCGAACCCACAGAAATAAGCACGTATATTATAAATTTGGTAAATAATCAAGACTATCGCAATTTACAATCTATTTTTTCTTATATATCTATTCTTTTTTTTTATCATAAGGTATTGTAATTTTATGTTCTAATTTAAAAAGTACTATTAATGAATTTGACAAAGCACGGCAGTGCTTTGTCAAATTCATGGCATATTTATTTACATTATATCCATATATATATCCTAAAATGTTGTTCTTTGTTATGCACTGTAACAGTCAGGTCAGTTCACATGACTTATTTTATTGCTTATGTGTAAAAATATATTTTTGTTTATTAAATCTTGATTGAACTAGTTTTGCTTAGCGTGTTCCAACAAAGATTTCTTAAAAATTACTGTAAAACAACTTGGCGTCATAGAAAAACTCGAAACAATTTGTTTATAGTCGTCTACTATAACTTTAAAATCTTATCTTAACTTTTAATTACCGTCCTCATAAAAATGCATAACATAAATTCTTTTAAATAAACACTATTTGCCCTCACAGAAGAGGCATTCAAATCGAAAATATGGACACTTGTTCAAGAAAGAAATAACGGCTATTGATATCAAAAATATTTCTTTGGACTTATAATTAACGGTCCCAATAATTTCATTTAAGACATAAGGATAAGAATATAAGGTAAAAGAAGATTTAATATCTATCTCTCCTTTTTGGACAATACTATACTGCTTAATAAATTATGTGAAAGGGCATTTTCTTATTATTTTTACCTTTGACGCTATTACTATTAAATTTTAGTATTACTTAACACGTACTAGGTTACATGTTTGATAAGCTTGTAAATATGTGATATTATTCTTAGGTCAATATCCCTATAACACCCGTTTTATATTGCCGTTTTTCATTGCCCTTTTATTATAATATAAAAGTAATTGACTTCAGGTAGGATTATAGTCCTATTTTAGATCAATGACGGGCACGTTGCTACCCCTGATGGCTACGCCGACAAGTCACATACCAATATAACATTTTTTTTACTTCAAAAACCGGTACGTACTATTACCACAGTTAAGAGATCAAATACGTGTAACAATGTCCTTTTTTAACCGAGTTCTCTCTTTTCTAAATCACAAGCTTTACACCCCTCTGTCGTAACTTTATCTGTAAGTGGCGTTGCAGTCAGCGCTCCGAAGGTCTGCGCCCTGCGTCCTCGCTCCCGATCCAGGTTATCAACACCAACCCCGCCTGACTACCCTCCCCACGATGCACGTATCCTTTATTATACGGCATCTAACTTAAGGAACGTTGACTCCGAAATCTCTTTAATAATACGCAATATTTTGTATCTGAGTAATATAAAGTAAAGGAAAGTTTCGAAAGAAATAGGTATATATGTAGAAAATGTATTACTATAAGAAAGAAAGTGAAGGAATACTCATTGTACGGTATAAAATATCTTCCTGTAAAATATGACTGCGGTTTGGAGGCATGATATGATTAATGAATAAAGATATACCATTGATTAACTAACTTCTCAAATACGTACATAAGCATAGATAACCTTTATCTATCTTTATTCTTTATTAATCTATCTTTGTACTATATCTATGGTACCTTTATACTATAAAGATACCATCTTTATACCTCCTACATATTTCTACCACAAAAAATCCGCGTAGAAAATTTCATCATAATCTGTAAAACACTAATGCTCTATAAAACAGATGAAATGAATTAACATCACGCATTGCAAATCCAATTAATTTTAATTGCTAGATAAAAACTCGACCCATAAAACTTGTTCGGCTCATATATTCAAACAAAATTACTTTTACTGATGCATCATAGTTTTAATTGTTAGAAAACATCACATTTTATTACACGACTAGGCTTCTATCAGATAAGAAAAGTGTCATGTCAGTGTGAAAATAATAACGTCAATAATTATGAGTAATCATTTAGGTTTATGCTTTGGTGCAATCATGCAACAGAATGGCGATATTGCATGACAGCGCGCAGGACATGCGTGTCTCTTCACCGTGTATATCCCGCTAATGGCGTACTAGTTGAAAAAGCTCACGTAGTTCAAAGTGCGTTTATATAGAAGCTCGATAACTAATGGGAACTATATAAATGTAATTGTTGAGTCTAGTTGCCAAACCAAACGGCGCAGCGTTAGCGCAGAGTCGCAGAGTTCCAAGTTCAGTCCCCGGCCGAGCAGGTATCAAAATCATAAGTTTAGATATCTGTTCAAGATCTTGAATTACGTTTGTCCCTAAGCTCACTGGCTCTATCCGCTTTCGCATCCATTTGACGTTACCCTTTACGCTATCCCTTTGATGATAGACTTAATGGCGAAATTAAAAAGCTCTTCCAAAATAGAGGAACACGATAATGCAGTTCCCGAAATAAGTCGAAATTCCCCAAAAAGGAATTCCTCCTATTACTGGAGTGGACCGTTTGTTGGCCAAAAAAACAGCTTTCCTATCAACTAGGTTCCGTAGTGGACACCTTTTCAGCTAATGAGTAGCTTGACAGGAGCAATTGCTGGGAAATTGTCAACCGTGACCTCACACGCGCCGCTGCGATAAGGATGACGTTAAAAGCACGCAATTCCATACACTTACATTCACATACATTTAGTTATATTTATACTGGATGTGCCCTGCGGTTATACCCAAGTTAATCATATAATTTAAACAATTTTAACAGAGTAATATAGACTTATTTTAGTAACGGTTATTTTTGTAACGGGTGGTATGATTAAAGCCTTTGCTGAAAATGACATACGTTCTTTTTGATGTGAAACATATGTAAACCTTATTGTTGACGTGCCGATTCTTATCTTTATTTATTTTAATGCGATTTCTTATACATTTTCGCAACTATTAGGTATCGTACAAAACTAAGCAAGCTGTTTTATTAGTTCGACTTGGTGCGGGGTAGGTGCTGTTCGTAGATGGCGTTATGGATTTTTTTTAAGACCTTAAAATAGTGAGTAAATAAAGTCAGTGTGTAAAAAGTGATCAAACTGAAACATTTATAAATATCATTATGCTGCAGATTATTACATACGAGTACCACAGTCTAAAAGTATTGATGGGCATGGTTTGACCTTTCAATCTTAGTATCCTACTTTCTTAGCTCTATTTTTTCAATTATTTTAAAATTATTTTTAATCACTTGCTTAAACATGTATGAAAAACATCGTACAAAATCGTTTCCCCGGTCGAACTGAATTAGTTCTACCACCTAGCAGAGCTGTGGGAGAGCTTTTTAAAATATCACTTATTTTTGAATATGTAAAAAAGTAAAAGTTTTTTATCTGTCTGCGCCCATATTTCCAGCGTTATAACAGCAGTAAAGAGCTTCATATATTAAAAATTGTCTCGTTATAACTTTGTGCTCCCTGGCAGCACTGGGTCTATGGACCACCACAGGACTGCAGAGTAAGATTACATGATTATTTTCTCCTTTCATGTTTTTTTATAGATGCACCCAATGCTAAATAGACGCTGCACCTTGGAAATATATGTAACCTCCGCAAATAATAGGGTTTCTACCTGAGGGTCAATTATAGACGCCATGGTCGCCTCGAGTTTATGGCAGTGAGCGTCTACAGCCTTCCAACGAAACGCAAGAACTATTTCACGTTTAAAATAGGTGTGACGATGGTAGCTCTTCAATTAAAAATTACATAAAATATGATTAAAAAATCGGGTTTATTAACAGAAGACTACATTTTATGTACAACCACAGTTAGGTTATAATTATCACTAAACATTAGTCGGAATTTATAGTAACAACCATTATGCTTACAAGCACAACCACTATCTAATATTATAGTGAACATTTACAGATATACTCGTGCACAGATGTGGGACGTAGCTTGCAGCTATCAGTAATCAATTTGTGTTACGTTATAATGAAAATTTATACACTGAATTATAAAAACCGTTCATAAAATTACTGAATAGGTGCCCATCACACCCCGTTCCACCCATTCTCTTTACATACAATGTGTGAACATATTATGCCATAACTTGAGACCTTATCACTTTTATTGATTTATAGGTAAGTGAGTTCTTTAATGTCATTCTTAATTAAACGGCATTACCCGCTATGACTATAGATAGTAGTTTTATTTTTTATACGTTTAAAGTTGAGTATTATTATCGTTTGTTATAAAAGGACGGGACTATTAGTCTAAATTATCATAGAAATCGCCATAGTTTTTGTCCCATTGTAATACGAATTTTGTTCATGTGATTATTAGAGCCTTTGAAATCTTAACATAGTTTTAAAAAAGAAAGAACGAAATAATATTTACTCATGAAGAATATTATATAGAGCTCAATGAAATGAAAATGAAACTAAAAATGAATAAAAAAGACAATATAAGCTATAACAAAACAAAACACAAAAAAATACACACACACAAAATAATTTCTATAACTAGTCGATGCTGATAACAAAATTTTGTACTCGCTCGTAAATAAATTTTTGATTGAGTGCTGTTTTATTTTTATCATATTTTTTATTATATCAGCATTATACCGTTTTCCTAGGTTACGCCTTTTATACAACCTCATAAATCCATAACTGTTAATGAAAAACCGTTACTGTAAAACTCGAAGATAATATGCAAATTAGGACGTTTTCCTTCGCCGTTACAGTAAGTGGTTATTTCTTTAGTTCAAATTGATTCAGACTTATAAAACAATAACTAGATATACTACCCAATGTTGCGTGTAGTTATAGCGTTCTGGCGTCAATGACGTGCGCTGACAGCATTTAGTGCACACTCAGACTATTGTCTGAGTTTTTAGTCAAGGCGGTATTCCGCCTTGACTAAAAACTATATAAAATTATATTTTACATTAAATTATACGTCATAAAAAATCTTTGCTATAGTTATATAGTTCGCTGATTATGGGTAAAAACTAAGTAAAATACGCTGATTGTGATTAACTCACACTAAAGCCTACTGGGTAGACTTAAGACATTTTTCATAATAATATGAAGAACTCCCAGACAGGAAGTTGCCGTTGCTACCGTTATATCAAACGGTGGTTATTTATTCTGCGAGTAATTATAAAAATTGGTTTAGAGTTATAAAACATATAGCTTTGTAGACTATAGAACGTTGCGTGTAGCCGTAGCAGCTCTCCCAGCGCTAACGTGCGCCGACTGCATTTAATGCACGCCCAGACGACGCTTTATAAAAACTATGCACGAAATGTTATTTTACAATAAATAATACGTTATTTTATAGATTATACGAATAGAAAAACCTATAAGTATGCAGATGATAAAAGACTTCGAGGTTTAATTTGCGGGCATTTCAGCACACCAATTTCTGCCTGATAACAAGAGTTGTTGCTGTATTCTGTTTCGAAGGGTATGGTAAGAGCAATACTTGTACAAGGCTTTATAACTTAATCCTTAATCGTAACGCATTTATGCCAACTTTAGATGGAACTGCACTCCTATCTGGTAATATATGACAAATGTCTACAGACGGTATTTGCCATTTATAACCCGACATTAAATGGCAAATGGGTAATAAATGGCAACTACTGTCTCTAGTCATCTTTCAGGCTACCTGCCTTGTATGTTTGTTTTCTGCTTCTGTATTATAAAAATAGAGGCTGAAGTACGTATGCTACGAGAAATACAGATAGTCGCCATCTTTAAATAGTACAAAATATCGAAATCATAAGTAGCTATAAATTGACTGGGTAAATAAGCTACACCCATGCAAAATTCAATGTAAATTGGACCAGTGGTTCTTGCGTGATTGAGTAACAAAGAGACACCAACCATTTCGTTTTTATATATAAGTATGGATACATTACTCGTTAATCTAAAACATTATATCAATAGGTTAATTTACCTTACCTTAAAACTATTCAAATGATATTTTGTATTGTATATTGAGAAACTACGATATAAATAAATTCTATTATATCGATCACTATAACAATCACAAAAAAGACACGTCATCTAGTCGGTTGAGCTACGGTTTGCGTTGAATGCACTCATTTAGTTAAATAAACCGAAATCAGATATATTTAATACAAAATCTACATATTATTCAATCCAAAAACTTCACAGACATAAAGGGTTGCATGTTGAGGTATTCGTGACTTGCGCCGAGTGCACGAGTACTCAGTTAATGTTTAATAACGGCTCTTTTATTTTGAAAAGTGACATGAAAATATCGTTCTACGAAATAAAAAACCGATTTTTCATACAGATCTTGTATTAATTTCTATTATTTTAACCAAAAATACTAATATTATACAATAATTGTAAAATTGTCTAGAGAAAATAATAATATAAAGAAAACAAATATTTTTAATCGCTATACCTAATTAGTTTTAAATTTTGCCAATTTAAAACTAGAGAGAAACCTTGAGAGAATACAACCAAAAACGCTTAAACATTTTTTCTTATAAACTGTATATATATAAATAACTCCAATCTTAATAATCTCCTAATTTTATTAACAGTAGGTAATATAAGGATAATTTTCGACGAATCTTTTTATTTCGCCTGTGGTCTCACATACCATGGGATTTACAAGAGTAAAGACAAAATTCAGAAATTTCTGCTTGATTCACTTGTTAACTATTGATCGAAGCCTACGTAACATCTTACAGGGGTAATTGCGGTATTGCATTATCACTTCGAAAGGGCGTTAACCTTTTTAATCACATAAACATATAAAATGGTTTAGTGGGTTTGAGCTCAGAAAGAATGGTCGCTACACGCTATGATTGCAGTATTGCATGACACCCTCCCGACACCCACATCGCCACATCAAATTCAATTTTTTATTAGCTAAAATATATATACCTAGCCTTCGCTGAAGTTCTAGTACCAAAACCTTATAAATGCATAATGTGAAGGTTAACCTCATAACTTAGATCGATAGGAATCTGTCGTCAAATTTTATTATATTGAAGATATCAGGATAGAGGTCACTTTATTAGGAATAATACTAGCAATATCATAACCATATTAGGAAAAAAAAAAGAAAGAATAATTTAAATATATATTGGCTTCATAAATATACAGTACGAGTACATAGCTTACACAAATCCAAAGTTGGCGCTCTACTTATATAATATTTTTACTTTAAATTTATTATACTGCATCACAACCACGAAACCATGTCCTATATGATACTGACTTTAGAACTATATACCATGTACTGTGTACTTACGAAACCTTAATGTAATTATTATTATTTCCTTTTTGTGGCTTGGATTTCGGTCTTATTTTTTGTTAAAGTTTTTTTCACGATTTTAAGTAACGATATACTTATTATACATCTATATTATTTGATAATCTTGCTGAACAACTATAAATATACACGATAGCATATTACACTTAAACATACACGCAAATGTAAATTCAACAATCAATTTAATATGTAAAATTTAACCGAAACTTAAACCTCAGCCATTACCTACTAAACTTTTATATCATAAAATAATCACCTTTATTCAATTATGAATTTATATGAACAAACAGACAGACAAAGAATAAAGTAATCGATTTTATTTGTTATTAGTATATAATACCATATGCATTTGGTAAAAAGCTGTTATTTTTCGATATATGTTACAAACGAACACTTCAATTTTATTTATTTGTAAAGACATAAAAACAAAAGCG
>DWNE01003920.1:0-15937 GCA_018249875.1 Cecropterus toxeus
CCTGGACAAGGATAATAAATTAAATTTGACACAATACACATATGATAGGAAAATGTTATTATAGTGTGAGGACAGACTCATTAGGTAAACATTTTTTTTAAATATGTAAAGGATTATCAGGATACGCGTTTTTTACTGCCGATATTTTATTTAATAACAGTTAAAGGTTAATTAAACTTAAAAAGAAACTTTAGCTAGGGTACACGATACCCAAAAAAGAAAATTATTATTCAAATTTATACATATTTTTTCAAATTGATCAGTATCTATATTTTGAAAAAGTTTAAACTGATTATCTTAAATCTGCTTTTGAATGAATAACGTTAACTATTTTTTTTAATTTTTGGCGAAATAATCAATTTTTGGCCCTTATTTTAATCGTCATAATTTTTATATTCATAAAACTTAAAAGAAAACAGACGGAATAAGGATGGAAGCTTGTAAGCTCTCAATTATCATCATATTGACGTTGGATTCTGTAATTTCTGGCAAATCCGCCATTATAAGAGTTTTTGCTTCAATTATTATTTATTACCTCATAATATTTAACTTGTGAGAAAATATGATTTCGCGTAGGTACCTAATATTTTGCGCGGAGATTGGTTTAAACTAATTTAATTCCTACTACTTTAAAAGATCTTTATATATATGAAGTGAAATTTCTTAAGAAACGTTATGATTTAAAACTCGATGAAACGAAAATACGTCACGATAAAGAAACAAACACAAATGTACGGGATTAAGTCGGCGAAAGAGTGATATTATTATTATTTTATATTCTAGGTCTCTTCTTTGTGCGATACTTCGTTGCGTAGAATATATATTAATTATAAATTATTTTCGTATTAATTATAGTTAAGTTTCACTTCTTCTATGAATGAGTTGCCACACACATTTTTTTGTATCAACATCTCAAATGGAGAAATCTCTACCTGTAAAATTTATCTTTGAAAAAAGTCTTAAAATCGGCTGACTCGTATTATTATTGTCATATCACAAACAAACT
Organism: Cecropterus toxeus; assembly: GCA_018249875.1. Taxonomy (NCBI): domain Eukaryota; kingdom Metazoa; phylum Arthropoda; class Insecta; order Lepidoptera; family Hesperiidae; genus Cecropterus; species Cecropterus toxeus. Next base: position 1,007 of record DWNE01003920.1, read on the forward strand.
TTAGTTTTGGAATATTATAGAACCATATAGGAAACTATATGAGAACAGACAATAACTACATAGAAAGAAAAAAATCCTTTTTTTAAGCTTTTTGTCACTTTACAACCAGATTTTTATATTCGGAATATTAAACAACCATATAGGAGATACATCCATATGAGAACAGACAATAACTAAATAAAAGAGTATTATTTTGTGTATATGTGTGTGTGTGTGTTTGTGTGTATAAAAAATGTTTTAGATTTTAAATTAAGATTGATTCGTAGCAAACATGGTGTTTATCTTAAAGATACATACAACTTTATATATTATTTAGATATTTCGTTTTAGAGTTGATAAAATAGAACACCATTTAAGTGTGACCAACAAGTCCTAATATTTATTTTATATATAGGTAGGATTTTTGTCTAATAACATTTTTTTTTAAATTTATTTGTCTTATAACATCCGTTATGGATTTCTGGTAGAGTCCCAATTGTATTTATGATGGAATACAAATATCCTATAGTGATTCATTTGATGATACTGTTTCATCTAAACTGTATCATCTATGACGACCCGCGTGGCGGATCGGTCACCATACCGGTCTGACACGCAATGGGTCCCGGGCTCGATCCCCAGCCGGACAGAAATGTGAATGATAGTTTAGATTTCTGTTCTGGGTTTGTTTGTGTATTCCTCTTTGTGTGTGCACAGCACCCACGACAGGAGAATCCTACTGTAAAAAAAACTATTCTACGCGTTCATTCGTTTTATTTAATAAAAAAATCAAATTCATAGAGGTATTCATAATATTTTACAGAATTAGCAAACGAACATGCAGTGCATATAACGGGCAGTTTCCATTACCCAGGTAATCAACCCAGGTAATATAGTCTAAATGTAGAGTCTGAAACTGCCGCTACAACAAAAAAACCTAAAAAGAGCATAAAATAAATGTTTACGGGAGGCTCATACAACGAACGGTAAGAAACCCTTTCGCGCGAGTCCGACTCACACTTGGACGGTTTTTTACACTGAATGACGCAAATGCTAATGTTATTATGAAAAATTGTACATAATTGTCCAGTACAGTTATACAAGGCTGGTTTATTGGTTTTGCTTATCTCCACACGTTTGAACAATGGTTTAACTTTGAATAATTCATTATTTACGTTATTATACAGAAACAAACAATGTTGCTATTGACTACAACTTATATAAATTTCTTTCCAACGGTTTGCAGTGATATACCTAGTCAAGTGTTCGGCTTTTCTTAAATGGTCGTATCACGTTCGAATCCTACGCACGGACGCCAGATTTTTCGAAGTTTTTTTTTTATCTGATTGAAATAGAAAAAGAGCGTGCAGAAATCACCTGATTTTTTAAACGTGATTTCCTTATCAGAAATTGATTTTCACTGATCTACGGTGAAGGAAAAAAGATTTTTCAAACTTGTGATAAGTCTACCAAATCGCACTGGGCCATCGCGGTGGACTACAGCCTGAAACTCTCATTCTGAGAGAAGACCCGTGCCCAATAGGACAATAATGGGTTGACGAGAATACAGGCTATAAACTATATGTGTGCCAATTTTCCCCCAAATCTTACCCAAACAAACAGAAGTAAATGCCCAGTGTAGTCCGACCGGGGAGGTACCACCGCCACACTTATTTCTAGCGTGAAGCAGTTCTTGTGTTCCGTTGGAAGGGTGTGGTTGCCGGTTCACTTTTATATGAGGCGACCATCGCAGTCCCTGGGAGTAGCAACGCATCTGTGATCGACTTCAGATAGAACCCCTGTTCTATATGAAGTTGCTTACAGATGCCCATGGGCGGCAGAAACCACTTACCATCAAGTAGACTACATGCTTGTTTGCTACGTCATTATAAAAAAAACATCCTCACAAATTTTCTCATTTATAATATGAGTAAAACGTGAGATAAAAGCATGTATAGTTAGTTTATTCGTGACGGCTCTACATTTTCTAATGGAAACTATTACATATATTGAACTAAATCTCAGTTATTACCATTTGAACTAAATCTCAGTTAAAATCGGTTCAATTACTCAGGTTCCGTGCATTAAATAGATACCAATAGTATTTTTTTATCAGATTAAACTAACGAACTATTCAGTCCTTCTGATGGTAAGCTACTGCCATGGACATCTGTGTTTACTTATAGAACAGAGATTCTATCTGAAGTCGATCACAGATACGATAATACTCCCGCGGCCGCAGCCTGTCGTTCATATGTAGGTAAATGAGCCGACTTACTACTTTTCAAGCTTAATAAAAACACGCAATAAGAATTATTTATATATAAGTACATTTTCTATTCCTTTTTCTTGTATTTCTTGTAGATAATAGTAAATATTATTGTGAAGATAAGAGTTAAATATGTTACGTCTATTTGTGACGATATAAAAAAAACGGTCAAGTGCGAGACGCACGAAGGGTTTCGTACCATTATCTATAAAAAAACGGCAAACAATATCACCTTTGTTGTATGGGAGCCTCCCTTTGATATTTATTTTAATCTATTTTTAGTATTTGTCTTGATAGCGGCAACAAAAATACATCATTTGTGAGAATTTCAACTACCTGGCTATCACGGTTCATGAGATACAGCCTGGTGATAGACAAACGGACAGCAAAATCTTAGTAATAGGGTCCCGTTTTACCCTCTGGCTACGGGACCCTAAAAATAACTTTGTAAATTTGGAGTGTGGATACAGTATTCAGAAAAGTGTGTAAACATTAGTGAGCAATGAATAATGCAATGTCAAGAATAACTCAAACATTACAACACGACGTTTTTGGGTCAGACGCCATATCTGCGGGCCTTTAAACACTGATTCTTCGATTTCGCGTAATACAAACATATGTGAACAATGTTAATAACTTTAACAACATTATAACATATAAAACACTAGCTTTTTCTCGCGTTTTCGCCCGCTTGGTGCTACAAACACGTTAAAATGACACATGACCCAAGCGCTCTATGTGTTTTTTTAGCAAATATGTAGTTGCTTTTGGCCCTACCGGACTTTACAGCTTCACCGGGTTTTTATGGCGAGTCAAAAGCTGGGACAAGAAGACTGGAATGGAAGGGGGGATTTGGTCCCCGCTGCCAGGTTCCTCTACCTTCCTCCTTCGCTAGAGGGAGGGACGATCACCATACCGGTCTGACGCGGGATCCCCGGCCAGACAGGTACATGAATGATGATTTAGATTTCTGTTCTGATTCTGGGTGTTTGTGTATTCGTGCTCCGGGGTTTAATCCGCTGCTACATAAGAAAAAATTAACAAACAAACATAGCGTAGTATTATTGTATGTATAAATGGAATAATAAACACATTTTTTCTTTTCAATTCGAACCAGTAATTCCTGAGATTAGCGCGTTCAAAACTTTTCAGTTTTATTGTTTTAATAATAAGTAATAAGTATTAGTATATATGACGTAGGTTTAGTCATGTTTTAAAAACGAAAGCATTCTATCCAGCCTGAAACAAGTTAATAGAAGCCGTTAATGGCTAAGCAAAGCGAGGCGTGGCGGCCCGCCTTCGAACCCGAGTCATTAAGTGCAAGGCTTTTCTCAATGAGTTATATGTGCTGATTTGATATACCTACGTACAGTACAGTACGTACCTACATACTTTCTAGAAAGAGATTTTTTTTTTCAGATCGAAGTAGCAAACGAGTGCAGTAATAGAATAGGGGTTCTATCTGAAGTCGATCACAGATGCGTTGCTTCCTCGAGGTCTAAGATTGACGTCTCATATATAAGTGAGTCGGCAACCACACTCTTCCACCGAAACGATAGAACTTGCTTCATGCTAGAAATAGATGTGGCGGAGGTCCCTCCAGGCGAACTAAACGAACCAGTTTAGTCACCTGGTAAGGGTTGGTACATTTTTCATACTTGTACAGGAGTTTTACGCCATAATCTACACTGGCCAAGCGAATTGTGTGTACTTTACACACTTTTGATAAGTCTTTTAGAAAACTCTCAGGTATGTAAGTTATTTTCCGTTGTTTTAATTATTCGATAATTTCTAAAACGTACATTATTTTAGAAAAACCAGTAGTTCTTGCCTGTAATTAAAACTTCAGGCCTTCGATAGAACACAGTTTCATTAAACTACTTTAATTAAAGACAACATAAATAAATACATTTAAGTAAGTATATCAGTGTAGATCGTATGTATAAGTTTATAAGATTTAGTAAAGGCATTGAGTACCTATATAAAACTAAGTCTAGACGGATACTAAGTATATGTCCTAAAAACAACGTAAGTACTTTGAAAACCAACCATTTCCTTTTCATAATTAAAATCATGATTACGTACCACCACTTACCACATTAAGTTCTCATTAAAGTGCATGTTCTAAGCTTTTTACTTGTAGGCACGTTTATTTACTTATAATCAGGGATGTTATGGAGCAATATCCGTTCGAATCCGAAAAATTCGAATATGATTCGAGGCATGTTTTTTATTGGTTTTAGTAAATAAAACTTTAAATTGATTTGGTAGCTGTACTACTATTATTTTTATTATTATATTTATTTATCACAAAAAAAAAACATTTAACAAACATGTAACAATTTTAATGTAATAACATTATGGAAACTACGGAATTTTGTAAGATAATGCTATTACTTACTAAACTAAAATAACTAATAATAAATAATAACTTATATATAGTTTAATAATATAATGATACGACTGAATGTTTGATGAACAATTTGGCGTTTAAAATTTTTAAAAAATATAATATCCGTAACGAAACTATCCGAAACTAACGGATAATCCGAAATAATTACATACCTATCCATAACCGTATCCGAAACCTGTATAATATTATTCTTATATCCGTATCCGTTACCAGATCCGAAACTTCATAACATCCCTGCTTATAATTAAGTAAAAGATGGTATCAGTAAATAAGAGTTTTTGCTGGAAATTCTTAATATCAAACATTGCATTGTCGAGTTTTTAGTCGTATGTTTGCGACAGTAATTGTGAAGGGAGTGGGATGTTTCATTGCAGGCTTTTATCATGTCATCTGTAAAAACTTATATAAGTGCACAGAGTGATTAGAAACCTTTTAGACTATGTACCTTAAAGGTTTAAGTGTTAACAAAAAATATACCTATAGATATTGAAAGTTGAAAATTAAGAACTCTTTTCATTATAATGTTGTTGCTAATGTGCATAGTGTTATTTTTACCCGACTATGTCCGAGGGAGAGTAAGAGTTAAAAAAACATTTTTAATACAGATTGGTTTTAATTTTCGTGATTTGTAAACATAGGACATTTTAACTTTAGAAAATAAATGGGTAGATGCTACCTAAGCCATTAGATACTTAGGACTCACCCGAAAAATATTTATTTATAGATCGCTTACATACATCTTGTACACCATTACATTTAAATTAATTTAATTATTAATTTTACAGTCACATACTAAGCGCCAATACAATTAAAAGCGACGACTACATTCAAAACAACAGAGATTATTATTAATATTATTAAGTGGTATTAGAATTAAAAATTACAATTAATTAAAATATACTTAAGATTAGTTGGTATTTCTGTACATCCATCTATCCATCAGCTTTTTGCGGTCTGCTTCTAGATATATGCCACTTCTAAGGAAGTTTTGAATACCCATCGCCAGGATTTTTTCCCTAAGTCGCCTCCTACAATATGCACTGAAAAAGGGAGAGGAGCTATTCAAGATCGAAACACACACGAGTTTTAAAGATAATTAATTTTATTAGGAAAACTATTTGACGAATCTTTATGTTAACTTTGCTATAAATAATGTTAATTACTAGAGAGAAAATCATGTTCAGAAACTTACTTAAATCGTTATATCAAAACAATGCAGTATTTTTCTTAATATGTGATTTAGAAATAAATAAGAATTCAGATTTACCCTTATTAAAAACAAAACGTTAAAACACTTCTGATAAGTATATTTACGGACATTGTTTACTTTTCAAATCTACTCCTTTAAATTTTAATAACAAAATACATATACATATAAACACATGCCTACGTAAAAATAATACCTGTATATTTCCGAAAATATTAACTTCCTTGAACATAAAAAAGAAATAATACTTCATTATTTAACACTAAAATAACATTTAACACAACATAACATATCCTAGCCTATATCTTTAAAGAAATACTTCACAACAATCAATTTACTTCAAGACCGATACTACTTACGCCATCTATCAGGGAGTAGCGGAACTAACGTGAACGACGACCAGTTTATTTTAAGCTTCGTATTTACGACACCACGTGCAATAAGATTAAATTCGTATATCCAATGTATTATTATTGCCGTGTTAATAATATTTTTGAAGGTGTTTTGATGATATATATCCTTGATAATCGGTAAGTACGGTTTTATGTATGAATCATAAAATCCACTTCGAATTTGTTTACCGCACTTATGTATGTAGATACATTTTAAGTGCGTTGTAATATTTTAGTGTGTAATTTTACTTCTTATATGAAGAGTCTTATTCGATTCAATTGCATTTTTTAATATTTGACATAATTTTTAATCGGAAAGAATGTACCTACTCTTTGTGTAATATTTAAAATAGATAAGTAGGTATTATCTACCTATAACACTAAAAACGTAAAAGCTTTCAGTGGTAGGAAGATAGATTTACACATGAATCGATTTTTGTCTGTTAAAAAGCTCAGATACCTACCTAAGCTAAGTTTTTGCCTCTTAAAACAAAAGTATTAAAAGGAAGTAGGTATCTAAATTTATTATTAGGGTACCTGTACAAAAAAGTAGATATGTAATTACAAACGTAGATTTTTTTTATAAAAGACAATATTACGAATTTAAATGTTATCCTTAAACACAGAATAGAAGTTTTGTATAAAGTCGATCAGATGCATTTTTAATTTTCATTAGGTAATTATTATGTTTTATATGTTAGGAAAGCAAATAAGCTCAGTCCACCTGATGTTAGCAAAACAGTGCGGTCTATGGGCATCTGTAACTCTTTATCTGATTGAAATAACACGAGCATGCATTCCACCTCATGGTAAGTGATTATTGCCGTCCATGGACATCTATAACCAACTTCATATACTTACACATAGATCAGGGGTCCTATTCGAAGTCGGTCTCAGCTGCATTGCTGCTCCTGGGAATTAAGATGGTCATCTCATATATAATGAGCCGGCAACCACACATTTCCACTTCACGCAAGAATGCTTCACGCTAGAAATAAGCATGGCGGTGGTACCTCCCCGGTCGAACTTCTCTGGATCTTCCACCTGGCATTGTAACTAATCTCATGTATCTAGAGGAGATTTATTCGAGAAAGATCACAGACAATGTCTCTTTAGAATGCTTCTAAGGATTAAACAAAAGTTACAATAGTAGGTAGGTATTCTTATAAAAAAACAGTCTTATCCGTGAGTACCTACCTGTAACCGCTTTTATAATAGGTATAACACACACACGCTTTCTACACATATAGCCCCTAACTAGGATTTTTTCCTGTGTCGTGGGTGCCATGGACACACAAACACGAATACACAAACACCCAGACCCAGAACAGAAATCTAAACTCATGATTCATATTTCTGTCTGGCCGGGAATCGAAACCGGGACCCTCTGCGCGTCAGACCGGTATGGTGACTGCTCCGCCACGCGGGTCGTCAATGAAAGAAGCTAACTCGGTTCAACTCGAAAAGCTTCACCGTCACACGTATATCTGTGTCGCCACACTCGTATAACAGCAGTGTCATACGTCTTGGTCTGGTCCGAAGGGTTACTAAGTTAGACGAGGCGTTCCAACTTAGTCTTCAGGGGTAGCAACGCATCTGTGGACAACCTCATGTAAAACTGATTTTATCCGGGGTTGATTACAGATGTCCATGGATTAGGCGGCAGGACCCCTAACCACTTACCATCAGATGGACTGCGTGATCGTTTGCTATTTCAACATAATATAAAAAAAATGTCTTCCTTGCAATCCTGCACTATTATGGTAGAAAATCTTCAATTTATTTATGCTCCATCTGCATCTTGTCCTATAATCTATGTTTAAAGAATATTTTAATTAAAACACGACAAGAACTAAGCTGGTCTGTTAATCTCCGATATATAATTTGGAAGGGAATCGTAAAAAAGGATAATTATCTGGGCTTAGACCTTTCCGCGTATACATTTGTTACGTTAAGATTTCTGTGTGCTCGCCAACTATGGAAAGGACTTGTTTATCTTTTGAATTATCTTTTAGTTTACACGAAGTTGGTATGCCATGTTATATTTTTAATTAATAATGAGTTTTAATGACGCTTAATATCTGTAATACATATGTACTTGTATACACTATTTAATACATTAACCTTTTTAAGTAGAACCTGTTTCTATAATTGAACCTAAAGATAAGGCAGACAGGCTACCTTTTTTTTAAGAAAAAAGCTAAACCTAATGACAAGGCAACGGGCTATTGATGAAAAGGAGTCACTGTCGTCTATGGACATTTGCAACACCAGAAATGCACATGTATCGTCGGCTTTGGATAAGCTCTTTTTCACCTTCCTTGAACTTTTCATATACCTATTTTTTCAAAAATATCTATATTATGTACATCTGTATTTTGGCATCTGAGTACTTATAACATCGTTACAAATATCTAAAATAAAAAATGAAATCCCCTTTTACGTTAACAAAAAGGATGTTTCATTAGATATACCATGTTTATAATTACTTAGGTACATTATATTTTACATATCGTATTTGCATAAGGCTACCGTTTCTTATCAAAACAATCCTGACACAAAACCGAATTTAAATTTGTTAAATGTATGATTTATATGATATAAAACGTTCACGCAATTTGGTAATTAAACGGCTTGTTCGTTAAGTTTCTTTATCTTTTATATCTTTACAGATTAATTAAAGTCAACACACGACAACGGATTGTGGTTATTTCAAAACATCTGTGAGTAAGCATCATTCGATTGAAAATAAAAACGTAATGGAATTAATGAATAAAATAAGTTCGACGCATGAATTATGTATTACCTACGCTTAGCTTGGTGTACCGGATCTATTTCCCACGCAACTTTGTTAAAACGTGTAGGTATGACGTGTTGCCATTAGTAACTAACTGAAGTACTCGTACTTCGTTACGGTACTTAAATAAATAGTCTAAAATATCTAAATCAGAAGCTTATCAGTTGAGCAGGTAAATGAGCTACGTCTATGCAAAATTTCATGTAAATCGGATGAATGGTTCTTGATTGTGTAACAAACAGACATAAAACACACCATCAATGTTGGCATAGATGTAACTCAATGTAGAGTATCTTTGGTATATGTTTCTTACTACTATTTAAGATTACAATCTATTAATAAGTACAAGGTGGTAGAGCCAGTGTAGTTCGACCGTGGAAGTACCATCGCCAAACCTGGCGTGAAGCAGTTCTTGCGTTTCGGTGGAAGGATGTGGTTGCCGGCTCACTTTTATATGAGGCGACCATCTCAGTCCTCGGGAGTAGCAACGCATCTGTGATCGACTATACATAGGCCCCCTTTTCTATATGAGGTTGCTTACAGATGTCCATGGACGGCAGTAACCACTTACCATCAGATGGGCTGCTTGCTCGCTTGCTACTTCAGATTAATTTAAAAAAAAGTTATATAAAATAGGTATTCTTTATTTTTAGACCACACGCTACCGTTGTTTGAAAAAAAGTGTCAGTTTATTATTATTTTTTCTCTTTTGTTATGTAGGTACATACATTGTCATTGAAATAAAACAACGCGCAATTAATCATGACTCAAGTTTTAGAAAAAAATTAAACATATGGCGAAGAGATTTATTTCAAAATAATTTATAAAATGATTTATTTTAAAATAAACAACTTACGAAGACACTTAATTCAAATAATTGCAAAAATATGCGCAAACCGGGTATCTTTTATGAAGAATCCGTTTCAATACTTGCCTCGCATGACCACATGTGCGGTGACACATGGTGCACCTTCGGGGAACAGTCCCGCCGGTACATAGGACTATTTACCACTAACAAAACTGTTCCGTGTGAAAATAGACAAAATTATTAGTTAATGCATATATGTATCTTTATTTTTTTACTGTTTGGTTGTATCAAATGAAAATGCAGCCCACGTGATGATTTTTTAAAATATAAATCAGATTTTAATATATAAAACTATACAAAAATTAACTATAAAAAAATGTTCAGTTTCCCAAATTGACTGTAAATTTTTTTTGCTAACCCTTCCTATAGGGTTTAAAACTGTGGCTATGACGTCACAAAATGGCCGAAAGTTATTCCTTTTCTTAATTTGATCGCGTAGTACATCTGTAATCAACTCCTTATAAGATCAGTTTTTCAATTGCCAAAATACACCAATTTACGAGATTCAACATTCCGTAGTTTTATAGAAATATTACAAAAAACACTTTACACTCATAGGCCCTCACTAGGATTTTCTCCTATGTCCTGGGTACCATAGACACACAAATACAAACACAAACACTCAGATACAAAACAGAATCTAAATTCATCAGATGTCTGTCTGGCCGGGTATCGAACCCGGAACCCACTTTCACACCGGTATGGTGATCACTCCGCCACGCGGGTCGTTAACATAACAACACATGGTCAAATTAAAATGACAATATATTCAATATTGATTTCTTTAAAAATCGTTAAAAATAATTTATGTTATCGCCTCGCAAGGTGCTTGCTAGTAATAAAAACTTAAACTTAACCAAAAACTTAACAGGTGGTAGAACCAGTGTAATTTTGCTAAAGTACCTACCACCGCCACACCCATATCTAGCATGAAACAGTTCTTGCAGGTGAAAAGGTGTGGTTGTTGACTCACTTATATATGAGGCGACCAGCTTAGTCCTCGGGAGTAGCAACGCATCTGTGATCGACTTCAGATAGAACCCCTGTTCTATATTAAGTTACTACAGATGTCCATGGTCTGCATCGACTATTTACATAATTAACCACAGGTAATTGAGTTCCAACTTAGGTAAATCCCAGAAACAGCAAAATATCCCAGTTAAATCTTAGTTTCTATCTGGGATTGATTTCAGGTGTCCATGACTTTTAGAAGCAGAAAAATAAAAAGTCCTCTTCATGTTCGTTTTAATCTAGATCGTTGTTTTTAAATTTTTCGTAACTCGACCCCCTTAGTATCAAAATTTTTCTCGCGTAACATAAAGAGTATTGTTTTGTTAACTTATTCTTAATATGTATAACTATATTAAAAAAAAATATTGATTTTCTTGCTGAAGTAGGTGATGTCCTGTCCTTTCTCGCGACACCCTAGAGAGGCTTCAAGACCTACCAGGGGGTCGCGACACACATTTTGAAAAAACACTGATCTACATTATAAAAAGTAGAATAATTGACGACCCGCGAGGCCGAGCAGTCCAACTACGCCGATCTAACGCGCAGTGGGTCCCGGGTTCGATCCCCGGCCAGACAGACATCTGAATGATGAGTTGAGGTTACTGTTCTGGGTCTGGGTGTTTGTCCATGGAACCCACGACACAGGAGAAAATCCTACTGTGGGGCTATAAGTGTTGAAAGCGTCTCTTTTTTTATTAAAATAAACCAATCTGACCTGGAATCAAACCTTGGACTGCACACGCGAAACATCAAAACATATACATGAAGTCAGATATTTTGAAATCCTGACAGTTCTAAAACAACAAAGCCATATTTACATCCACTGCATTACATAAACACGTGCACTGAACAAAGATGTCAGCGCGACTGAACGTTTGTTCAGCAAACAGCGCTGACAGCGGTTATCTTAATCGTGACTTACTGTGATTCACTGGAATAACTAGAAATGTCTTATGTCGAAATAAGTTCGTTTATAGAGATACCGAAGAAAAAGCCGGCATCGTACTTTTCACCAGTAGAACCAGTGTAGTTTGACCGGGGAGGTACCACCGCCACACCTATTTCTAGCGTCAAGCAGTTCTTGCATCTTGTTGGAAGGGTGTGGTTGCCGACTCACTTACATATGAGGCGGCCATCTCCGTCCTCGGGAGTAGCAACGCATCTGTGATCGACTTCATATAGAACTCCTGTTCTATATGAAGTTGCTTACAGATGTCCATGGGCGGTTCATTCCTTTAAAAAAATAATAATAAAAAAATAAAGTGAACGCTAGTTTACTACTTGAATATTTAAAAAACTGAGTGCTTTTGTAAATTTATAGTATACATTGTAGGTGCAGAATCTTAGTATTATAGTCTAAACTATAAAATTTTTAATGTTGCATTAAAATTACATTACAGATATATATTTTAAATGATGCATTAAAAATTATATCTGTTAGTTTTTGCGTTTGATAAAGGTAAATGCCCCTTATCTCTTTAGGTAGGACACTTACCATGTACTGAATTGCTAATGATTATTCATTGGATACCATAAAAACTATTAGCGATAGACAGTTTGGACGTTGGGTACATTTTTTACTTGACTATACTGAACACTAATCAGCAGCAAAAAGTCACAAAAAATCTTAAATAAGTAAACACCGATACAAAAAACCGTGCAAATAACTTCATGACATTGCAATTTTTTTCATTATGACGTGCATTTTAATTATAACAAAAAGTAGTTATTGTTGCTACGTACCTTACTTGTATGTATATAATCTTACTTATATTATAAATGCGATCGTTTGTGTGGATGTACGTTTGTTAATGTGAAACATCTTAATATAGGCGCACGTACATGAGATTGTTGGCATGGCGATACTGGCCTTTATTTGTTTTAGCGCCATCTGTTATTTTCGGAACTATTTAGTATCGAACAAAACTAAGCGGGCTGCGGTGTTAGTTCGACGTAGTAGATAGCGCTATTTTCATTATGATATATATTTAGTTCCTGTGGCAATCTTGTCTTTTATAGATTTTAATTGTACGAACACGATGTACAACGTCTGCCAGGCGTCCCGTAACGGCAATTTTTTGTTACTTTTTCATGCAAAAATTACTGATCGGATTTCACTAAAGTACACCGATATGGCGGCAATGGGAACTTACTATCAGATAAGTATGCTCGTTTGCTATTTCAATAGTTTGACCGAATTCGCTAATTCTTTTTTATAAACGTAAACAGAAGCGTAAACATAAACGAAAAAAGAAGAAAGTCGCAGTAAAAAAAAAACACGAGCGTTTGCGACATAAACTTGTATAATGTTCACGAAACTGAAAGTCTTATCAATTCGGATCCAAATTCATAGTTAAGACAGAACAGTAGTCTGGGTCAGCTAGTCCACTACAAAATTTTCCGGATATAATAAGTACTTGTCCTCAGCGTCCTCCACCTTGAGTCTGATAATCTACATAAAATTATGCAACAGTCAACTAAAGAATAAAAAATGCACACGTATGAATGACGTGCGAATTTTTTGCGACTTCAATGATTTTGCAACTCACGAAGGTGTGGTATGAACAAAAAATTGTATTATTGTTGCAAGCTACAAGGCTACAATGTATCAATCAGCGAAACATATTTATCAATGCGTTTTTGTTGTAGTCGTGATGTAAAAAGTTTCGCGATACAAAACATATTTATTTAATTGTATTTTTTACGAAATTTAGGTAGCAAATAACAGTCTACATGATGATTAATGACCTGTGTTACAATAACAAAATTATTCAAACAAGATACCAACATTATTAATCTTTATCAATCTACTTAAATTGATGGAATTGATTGCAGATCTCTATCGGTTCTTTTCTGGGTCTGGGTGATTATAAATTAGCGTTTGTGTGTTCAGGCACCAACGACCCGAGTAAAATCTTAATGTTGAGCTATTTGTGTAGAAAATGTTATTATTACACTTATATATGAGGCGACCATCCCAGTACTCGGGTGTAGCAATGCATCTGTGATCGAATTCAGATAGAACTCCGTTTCTGTATGAAATTGCTTACCATGTCCATGGACGGCAGTAAACACTTACCACCAGGCGTTTGCTACTTCATTAAAACAATTAAAAAAAAAACTGAGTTTACGTTTTCATCTTTGAAACTAAGTATTATCTTGCTAATATTATGAATGCAAAAAGTTGTGAAGATGTATGTATATTTGTTACTTCTTGACGCTAAACGTATTCGTCGGATTTCGCTGAAATTTGGTACACAGATACTTTATGACCTGGATTAACACATGGAATACTCGTAATGTGATAAACGTGTCCATAGCGGGCGGAGCCGCGGGAATAAGCGTGTGTGTTATAAAACGCTGGAAACTACTACTTATTTAACCCTTACTTCGAGTCTAATTTACAGAAATGCGGACACGACAATTTTATTTAGTTTTGATAGTTGATATCGTATTAAATACGAATCTATGAATAAAATAAAAGTCGTCAAGGCTGTCTTACTGTGCGTTAAAGAGTAGGCATGTAGCTTTCAGAGTACCGTTGGATTATTGGAAACCATTGCAAGTTTTCCTTGTATTTATTTATATATTGAATGTAGGACGAGCTTAATTTATTGATACTTGAACTAACGCAACAATAATAAGTAATAATGAAATTACCTACAATATAAACTTACAAATTGAACTGAATATTACTTATTGGGTAGACGCGGGCTTCCCTAGATAAGTCTAGACAAGCCTTCCCTACGGAGGCTTGTCTAGACTTATCTTAAAATAGTAATATATTTGCGTTTTTAAAAAGACTAACATGGTCGTACTATATGAAAGTATAAGCCGCCAGCTCCTCCCACCGAAACTCAAGAACTACTACTTCTACTCCACATTTATAACACGCTTTCTACACTCATAGCCCCACAGTGGGATTTTCTCCTGTGTCGTGGGTGCCATGGACATACAAAGACGAATACACAAACACCCAGACCCAGAACAGAAAT
>DWNE01003921.1:0-15935 GCA_018249875.1 Cecropterus toxeus
CTCTAACCATCCATTTCGATGTATCAAACATAAAAAAAAGAAGTCGGTTAAAAATACAGACGAATTGAGTACCTCCTCCTTTTGGAAGTCGGTTAAAAATTAAATTTTTGATTGATTAATAGCGGCGTGTTGGCGTTATATACGACTAAACACGTGCTAACAGCGTCTGCTTGTCTAAATTCTGTTAGCACGTGAGTCTGTGAGCGGCATATATATATATATATAATTATATATATTAGTATGAAAATAAATGTGTTATATTTGAAGATGGTAGAACCCTTTATGGTTAGCCTCCGAACATCATCGCCACCCTATTTCTTCTAGTTCTTCTTCTGGATTGAGGTGTGATAAGAGAGAAATATTTTTCCGAAACGTTTCAATTTGGTTCTAAGGGGTAGCTAAGCATCTGAGCTAGCGGATGATATAGGGTTACTTATAGGTATCCATAAAACGCAGTGGCCAGTTATTATAAGCAGAAAATTGATCAGATGGAAAAAGTTATGCTGACGAGATTTGCTACTATATCTACATTTTGGACGTTTCCTTGCTCACTGTCCATATGCAAAATAAATATAAAATGACGTACTAGTATGTTTTTTGTAAATATTGTAATTATACATAGTAATCATTTTGTAGAAAAAACATTAAAGTCTCGTTTAACTAACGTTTTGTCGCTTCTCTGTAAAGGCTTAGTAAAGACGACTAAATCAATTCTGATGAAGGTTTTACGGAAAACTATAAATTTGTTGGCAAAATCTTTCAGAATATAAGTTTTCTTATTAAGTAATTATATGTCATGCATACCTATGGAAGTCGATCAAAATTAGTTTTGATTAAATAATGATTTGTGTATTTTTTTCAGACTTTCTTGTCTAATTATGAGTTACACTTACATTATTTCCGATATAGAGGTTTTTTGTGTTAATATTTTCATTTTTATTTTCATGTATTTTGTTTGTCAGTTCATTCTAATCTTTTAAGCATACAGTAATTCCGCATTTATTTTTATTCGTTACTGCTCCTATGTTTAGCACAATAAGGTTTAATTTCGCCTGACGTATTCCATCGTACAATATTAAAGCTATCGAGGTTATATTATTGTTACAATAAGGTTTATTTTCGCTTGGATATTCTGTTACTCGTTGTAGGAACAAAGGAAAATGTAGAGTGGTATTATACCCTTTGTTTTCTTTAATGGAGTCATTATAAGAGCATTTCTGTATAAATGTTTTTGTTATTATAAGATAAAATTACTGTAATGTTGGTATATGATAAAGTCATGAAGTATTCTTGGAACCTGGGGAGAGGCTGCTCTCCGTTAGACTCAGTTCGGAGCTTACATATATACGACACGCGGAAGAAAAAAAATGCCGTCACGGGACGCTTGGAAAATGTGAAACATCGTGTTTATTCAAGTAATATATATAAAAGCCAAGATTTCGACAGGAACTAAATATATAACATAATGAAAATAACGCCACCTACGAATAATTCCTCGCACTAAGTCGACGTCCCCGCACTAACACCGCAGCCCGCTTAGTTTTGTTTGATACTAAATACACAACATATATAAAGACTCACAATATATGTCTAGACGAATTATTGAGATGAAAATTAGAAGATGCTTCATATCTGCATAATGTTATACTACTGCATACTGCATAAGGTTTCTAAGTGCTGTGAGCATGCTCATTGAGAATAGAAGTAAAATTTCATCATTCAGATGTTTGCCTACGAGCAAAGTCTGAATAATATGAATATCAAACCTGAAGCACCTTGGTTCCATGACCTTTATTTACTGAAGAATTCATTAATATATTCTAATCATCGCAACGTAACCTATCACAGCCCTTTTTATTCCTTAAATATATGTGATCTATCCTAAGTTTTTTTTATTTTAGGAGAATTACGCACCCAGCGGTAAAACTATTATAGATCGATTATGGTAATCGGTCACAGATATTTGGCTTTCCTAAAAAAATGTTGGAACGTTTGATGTAAAATTATGTAGAATGCATACCTATATTCTGTTCTAAGTGTTGTGAATAAATTAAGAAAGTTGGTTTCATCCTTGGACCCGATTTTAAGGGTCAATTTGTTCTAAATAATTACATTTCTTTTGTTCTAAGATGTATTTCAGCGGGGAGATACGTAGTGACCTAATTAATCATTATCTAAGAATGTAATGGTTTTTTCAGTAAAAGGGAACTCGGGATGGTGGGGGAGCTCCTATCTGAGATAATTATCGGGTAAAAAATGTGGTTTCTTTGTTCCCTTCACGCCCCATTTGTTGCCTAATGAAAGGTCTATCTGTGGTAATAAAATCAAAGAAAGGGAATATAATAAAAGAAAATTTGTTATGGAGTTTCTTCTGCTGTCTTCGAAAAGGAGCTTCGTGAAGCGGTTCTATGTCCTTAGTACAAGTTCATTACCATTCTCTAAAACGATTACCGTTAACGGTATCGCTCATACGGTGCAATGTAATTTGACGTTTACGTTTTTGTTTTCTTTCATGACTTGCAATACATGAATTACAACCAGAGCACGAAAATCCTTCGACTCGAATTGAATTCGATTTGAAATTCTTATAGAATAATTCGAATAATTCAAATAATTTGCAATTGTTGAAATTTTCCTTAATATAAAAGTTTTCATCATTAAAATTAATATGGAATAAGTTAGTTTCTACTTATGTATCTAATTAAATTGTGATGTTTCATATGTTTCAATTTAACATCTCCAAATTAAATAGCGCTTACTACCCTCAACGCCGTGTACAATGATTAACTTGTGACGTCAGTCCTAGAAACATCCATCCATTCATCCACCAGCTTTTCGAAGTCTACTGCTGCATATAGGACTCTAAATGACGCCATTTCAACCGGTACTGTGCCTTCTAAATCTAACTTCTTCCAATCCAATCGCCTTTTCTTTAATTCGAGTGATATAGGAATTAAATTTCAGAACAATAAATCTAAATTCATAATTTACATATCTGATCTGGCTGGGAATCGAATACTAAATCCTTTTCTTGTCAGATCGGTATAGCCTCGCGGGTCGTAAAACTTTCTGAAGTCATGCAAATTAGAATTTTATTACTATTCTAAACTAGTTCAACGGGTTACTACATTTCTAATTTTTGGCAGTAAAGTAAACACCGTCCCGTTTTAATCCCAGAACTAACAAAGCGCTTCCTACGGTCAACAACATAATCCTTTCCATACAAAATTAGGGGCAGCGTCGTGCCTCTATTAATAACAAGCAAAGCCTGGATTACAAGTGATTATGTCCAGGCGGCTTACAACGACGGATTAGAGCGTGTACCGCAGCTTATCGTCCGATGTGATGGCGCAATGTATAGTGTACAATTTTCTGATATATTAAGGTGTCAAATGCTATTACTAGTTCAGTCCACTCACAGTCCATTGTGCTGAGTAATTGTAGGTCGGTGGACTTAACACTTTGTGAACATTAGAGACATTCAAATATTTGATAAATTGAAAGTGGTAGAACCTTTTCTGTTTCGACTCCGGAAAGGCCACCGCCACACATATTTCAGGTCAATAACAGCAGTGTTAGGGGCTGCTGTGGGTCTGAAGAGGTTGGTACGGGAGGCATAATTATCCGCGGCGTTCCAACTTGATTGAATTGCCACCCGTGATGGTCTGCATTTAATCCCAGATATGTTTGGAGTCATACTTGAGGTCACAGTAGCGTTGATACCCGTGAGGATTAAATTGGAAGCCCTCGTATATCGGTTCCCCTCGTGTTAAGTTTCAAACACAATTAATAGCGCTATTATAACCCAGAAATAAATGTGGTGGAGAAGCCGCTGAAGTCTAACAACGAAGGGTTTTATTTTAATAAGTAACTTAACCTAATCTAACTAACATAACCTCAGACAGACTGCATGCTCGTTGCTCTTTCTATTACGTAAACAGAAACTACATTAAAATTTCAATTTTGTAAAAAAACGACAAGGGCTGATGCAAACAGAAATTTGACTTTCAATAAAATGGAAATTACGGTAAACAAGTAGCGAATTGAATTGTCTTCATCCTCCATACTTTTATTTCCCTCGTTTGTTTTGCTTTCATTAAATAAGTGCATTTCTTTATTCAGTTTTAATTATTTTTCAATTTTTCTCGCGTCGATGGTTTTGATTGTTGCATTTTATTAAATAACAGTAGCGTATGAATATGCAACTGATGTTTAATTACATACCTATGACTATATGAGAACGCCACATATTTATACTGCGTACATTTTCTTTGGTTAACAATTTGTCAATATTTTTCAACAAGATCTGTTAAATCAATATAAACGGCCGTGGGCTTTTTCATTTGTCCCTTCACGATTAGAATAAGAGATTAATTCGTTTTTCAATGTCTGCATTCGGATCCTGTTGTATTATTTTATCGTTATCGTTTTTCATAAGATTCTTTTTACCTTTATCATTATCCTTGCCATTTCTATTCAAATTGTGATCTGTCATTCGAATTGTTATCTGTCATCCAAATTCCGTTTACAGCGCCATTACAATTCCATCCGGCGGCTGTAGTCTTGTGTCCAATTAAAAAGTTTCCATGGTCCCGTCGTCACACCAGCTTAGCGAGTGTCATCCACAAGAATTAATTTCTCCGTACTTGAAATCTGGGAGACAACTTTTGGAAAATTGGGCCTTTGCAATTGTACTGGTTTGCTTTATTGAACAATATTTGCAAATACGGCTTATTGTCAGTAAATAATATTTAGCAGCAGTCAAAACCAGTAAATTATTGAAACTCGGCCTCTTGATAGAACTGTTCTTTTCTTTATTTCTTTGAAGAAAAGGAAAGAGAAAAGAAAAAGATAAAAGCGAGGAAACCTGAGTTTTTTTAATGTTTTTAAAGTTGTGAGAAGTTAACTAACCAACTTGGCCGGCGTGGTGTAACTATGGCCTAAAACTCTCTCATTCTGAGAGCAGACCTGCGCCCATCGGTAGGATAATATTGGGTTGACGAAAAATAATATTAAAAAAATACAGTTATAATTTGAAACTATACATTATATTTCATCAAAGAGTGGTTTATGCTCTTAATTAATGTTTGAAAATAAATTGCTATTACGTTTCGTGTTTGAAATGTTTTACACCGTTGTTATTAATTATTTATTAAAACAGTTATCGTTTCTTTTAAAAGAGATTAGCGAGCAATGTCCGATAACCAATAAACTTATTGAAATGATGTAATTGAAATTTATTGAATTGAAAAATGAAACTTATTTACCCTTTTTACAGCACTTCGTCAAAACATTCTTTCGAATAGGGAATTTTATTTTACTTATCGCTCACATCAATCAATCACTGAGTTGTTCATAATGAAAACCATATTATGTTAACAACTTAGCAAGAGAACGCAACTGTCCATCACTTTTCCTAGAAGTAGAATCAGTCTACTTCGAGGTACCACCCCCTGAACTATTTCTAACGTGAAGCAGTTCTTGCGTTTCGGTGGAAGGGTGTGGTTGCCGGCTCATTATATATGAGGTCTTCAGGAGTAGCAACGCATCTGTATTGACATTTCAGATAAAATCCTTGTTCTATTTGAACACACGTACAGATGTCCATCGGCGGCAGTAACCACTGACCATCAGGTGGACTGCATGCTTGTTTGCTACTTCAATCTAAAAGAAGATGAAAATTAACTTTAATAATTTTCTTAATCGCCTCTAAGAATGAGTGTGTTATTCTAATCCACGTGGCGTTATACAAATGTTTGTCTCTGTTCTCATCAATACCTCCCCATCTTGTTTGGCGCGGCGTCGTTAAATGACGACGTTATTTTAACGACTAATATATTCACGGCTTGAGGTTAACGCGGCTCCCACGCCTCTCATCAATATTAACAATATTACCATTTCGGAGCTTTTTCTTCGTGAATTTTTATTTTGATAATGATGTAACATTTGCATGGTGTGAAGATTTTTTTGGAATGTGTAGTTGACCTTACAGCTTCACCGGGATTTCTTATCTTATTGATGTAAACCATCTATAGACGCAAGTAAATCTGACTAACGAACATGATTCTTCCTATCTCTCTAACGTCTCGTGACGGCTAGTTTTTATAACACGAAGTAGCAAAAAATCATGCAGTCTACCTGATGGTATGTAAGCAACTTCATATAGAACAGGGGCTCTATCTGAAGTCAATCATAGATGCATTGCTACTGCCGAGGACTAAGATCATCGCCTCGTATGAAAGTGAGCCGGCAACTGCATCCTTCCACCAGAAAAAGGTATAGTGGTACCTCCCGGGTCGAACTATTTCTCTGTTTCTACCATCTTGCCGATCATGAGTCTGAAGTTCAGCCAAAAGAGGTGGCTTTGGTCGTAGTTGCCGGACTTGCTCCCAAGCGAAGACGGCTCCCTCTAGCGGACGATTGCGAACCCAAGTGTTGTCGGATATTTGGACATTCGCGTCTTGTTAAGTAATAATTGAGGATCTAAGGCAACTATTGTAGAGTTCAAAATTACCTTCTTTTTTAGTTCCATTACTTACCTGTAATTGAAACATTGTATATTTTTGTACGCATACTAAGCTTAGGAGCAGAGAAATAGATTTTGATTACACAAATAAAATATTTAAACTATCTATAAATAAAAAAATATTTGAGGGCAGAGCGTAGGCGTATAGTACAACTTTGTTTAATTTATTTCTTATAATCCTACCGTAATCTTTAGGGGATGAAGACGTAATATTTTTAAGGCTCCTATAATGTATTCATGGGCTGAGGTTGAACTCGGCTCCACCTCTCGTCAATAATAAACCGCTAGTACAACCACCAGCGAGTAAGCGATAAGCAATTTTAGTGATACATAATTTTATATACATTTTATTTTAAAATATTAAACATATTAGTGATCACATGAATTACGAATGAATACACATATTTTAAATTTGATATTAGTACGAATCGAATATCTATCGAAGTCAACCTGCTTTTTACGAAAATATTAAATGTGTTTTTGAGTTTTGGAATCAAGCGTACAAGTATACGAGTAATTCAATTCAATTTGTATATTATACATAGATTTTAAAACAGGTGGCCCCTCAAGGGATTGCTACCATTCTAGGGTTCCATAGCCACAGGTTAAAAATGGTATCTTATTACAATGACTCCGCTTCATCTTATGAAGCGTAATTGATAAATTGTTGATTTTTTTTTGTGTAAAAAAAGGTATTTTTCGATAATACTGCAATAGCTGCAAACTTACAATTTACAATGCAGTTACTCTAAAAGTTGCTAAAGGTGATAAAAATACGAAAATTGAAAAACCTTGAAAATTTGAGGGTACGGAACCATGTGCACATGCGATTCCCACTTGATTGTTTAAAATCGCTTTTCATTCGCTCATGATCAAACATCTATCTAATGTTAAGATGGGCGCGGGTGAGCTCGTTATCTTTAAATTGCTGATCTTCACCCCACGGATTTGATGACTCCAATTGTTTCGGTTTGATGGCAAACATTATCTTTTGTTGCTTAATGGATATTATAGCGATTTTATCAAAAGTTGTGGGATCTATAAATGTGCGCCAGTAAGCAAATATAAGTGAACAGTCTAGAATGTAGGATTGATATATAAATAGACAAAAATAAAATAAATAATTCAACTTGGTAATCTTTGCAGTTCAGTTCATTTGTAAGCCAATGTATTTTTTTTCTTGTTTCATAGATATTTGCGATTTTGGAAAAAAATGTGATTATGGTCGAATTTAACACGTGACTTTTTAGGTTAACTATGCTCTAAATCCTTGTTACTCTAAGAAACGACCGGTGCCCAGCAGTGGGATAACCATGAGTTGCCATCGACACGTTGAATGTAGTCTCTATAACCATCTAAAAAAATAGTAATTTTCAATTTCATATCGTTCTGGAAAATATTTATTCGCTGGTCGCTTACTCGCCAGCGATATAGCACGTAATAAGTTGGGAGACTTCGCTACCAATAATTTAGAATATGACCTGAATAATAATTTTCCTTGTTCCCAGTTCAATGGTTATATTTCAAAATTGACCGCATATTGATACCAGCTTTTATAGTATTCGTTTATTCTTTGATAAAATTGTACTTTTACTGTTACCACTATGTTACAGAAGATCTTGATTAAATCATTTTATCAGATTGAAGTAGCAAACGAGCATACATTTTATATATAATGGCTGGATCAAAATAGTCGAGTAAAATTAATTTTATATATTTTAGAATGTTCTATTCATTGACTTTTATTTGATATCAATATTGTCGTCATAATAATAAAGCCCCCCCCCCCGCTCCCTTTCCCTTATTTTCAGGTCCCATTTTTAAAAATTGCATAGCCTATGTCCTTCTGCAATCTGAGACCATTCTAATGATATGTCATACGACACAATCGACATACATACGAGAAATGGACATACATATAGTATATATGTATGTCCATTTCTCGCTTGAAAAACATTACCCTCTTTCTGACGCAGTCCTGTAATAAGGCTTCCTAATAACAATATTATCCCGTTTATCTGATAAAATATGTATGACCGCGCGCGGACCGACGCCGAGTGCGCTCTTAATTACTCTGATTTACAATTAACAATAAATTCAGCCGCAGGATGACGTATCGCTCGTAATTATAACAACAATACTTTCAGAACAAGTGCCTTTCGCTAAAAGTTAATTATACAAAATTAAATTGTATTCCGACAACCACACGCTGTACCACGTTTGTGTTCTGGTTTTGGTTGACATACAGGTGTTTGTAAAACGGATCTGAAGTATCGGTTAAGGAAAACATTGTGAGGAATTATATGCTTCAAAAAATAAAGTCGATTGTACTGTATGTAATTCACACACGGCAGAAGTAACATTTAATAATAACGATTCCTATGTTCAAAGGCACACACTAGGATTTTCTCCTGTGTCGTAGGTGCCATGGATACACACATAAACGAATACACAACTCAGATCCAGTACACAAATCTAAATTCATCATTCATATTTCTGTCTGGCCGGGGATCGATGCCGGAACCCACTGCGTGTCAGACCGGAGTGGTGACTCCGCCACGCGGGTCTTCAAATTAATAAAAAAATACTGATCTACGAATAGTACCACACACTAACACCGCAGCCCGCTCAGTTTTATTCAATACTTAATAGTTCCGACAATGTATAACAGATGGCACTAAAAATAATAAATGCAAGCATCGCCACGCCAACTATATGGTTTACCCTCGCCTATAGATTTTTCACATCAAAAATTATAAAATATTTCGAATAAAATATATAGACGGCGATTTTTTGTCCATCCTGTTCTATCTGTTTTATCGGTAGTTAATTTATTGAACTACATATTTGAGATGAAAAATATTAAATTGAAAATCGTCATCTTTTAGTCAGATATAGGTAAATACTTCCGATCCTATTAAGAAACACTCTAAGAACAAGAATACTTGGGTCCTAACGATTCCATCATTAAATATTAAAAGATTTGAAGGTAACAACATTATGATAATCAAATATTACTTACTCGTATTTCAGAATTAAACGTATTCGTAATTTGGTAAACCTCAATCTTACTAATATAAGAAATTTGATGGCTTGTGATGATATACATATGTGTATGTTACTCTTTCATGTAAAAAAACAGCTGGACGGATGATCAGATGTTTATGATGGAATAATTCAGAATACTATAGTTTTGAACAAGACTACCCCGTATTTGTCTATTTCTTCGTGTCACAGCTCTTTATGTCAACAATTAGACGGTTGTCTACAGCGAAGTAAAATTAGGGTTATGTTTTTGACCTGTATTTAACTATGTAAGTGTGTATATATGTTACGCTAAATATTAAACTTAAAAAAAACAATGAAATTAAAGAACCTTATTAATAAACTGAATACTGAATAGCTTAATCGGTAAATTTGAAAAATATTATCTATAATAGTCTTCCTCTAACAAAAAAATACTGAAAGCCAAAATCCGACAAAGTAAAGCGCTCTAAGAACTACGAAAAAAGAATATACTTATAGACTAATTCAGAAGATAGTCTCGGTCGTGTGCCAGTTTAAGGGTTTCCCTTTATACTCAGAGCAGAATGATATACGACCACTAAGATTATTTTCAATGCTATAGATTTTTTTACGACTGGACAACGAATGGACCCCCATAGGCAATTTACTTTAATTTAATCTACCTCTTGTTTTTTCAACAATACTTTCCAATTTAAATAACTTTGGAGTTGTCTGGTGGTCTGTTTACCTTGGAAAAACATGATGTAGAGGTTTATGAAATCTGTATTGCATAAAAATACATACACCGACTTATAAAGAAATAGCTCAATTACTTTATTATAGAAGAAGAAATGTATAAGGTGTCCAATAAAAATGTTAAAACGTATGTCAATAAGATATATTTTTTCTTTGAAGTGAAACCTTTGTAGGCGCTAAATTGAAGCCATGTTAAAATGCGATACTATAAGATTGCTCACTTGTCTGTACATCTTAATATGAAGAGTAATGGCGAAATGAATAGTTAAATATGTTTGAATTTTACAGCAATTTTTGATTGATTTCCTTAGAATGATTAATTATTCACAACTTCCAACGTTAATACTAATGATAAGCCAAGTTCCAATACGCGTTAATGATCTACAACTCATACTTGCGTCTTTTATCGGCCTTAAACTTGTATGTGTTTCTATTACATTTAACCTGGTGCCTATGTCAGCCTGCCTTCACCGTACAACCTGCCGAAGGATAAAATTCTATCCACATCGTGGCTATCCTCCACGGTTCGGTTTAAAGGTTTATATTTGCCACAAAGGTACAAAATTTCCTTCTGATTTCGGGAGAGCTATGACATGGGGTTCGTCAAAAATGTAGATTGATTGTTGTTGCAAATATCCATAAGCGAATGTATTTACCATCAAGTAGATCGTCTAACTTATGGTTAGGTTTAAGTATTACCCAGGAAAGACACACAGACAGTTAAAAAATACACCTATATATTTTTCATATAAAGTCACGAGCAACACTCAATTTCTGACTCTTTACATAACAACGAGAGCCTTTGACGTATTTCTCGAGAATATTTACTTTTGAAGCATCATTCGATTCCTTTGGAAATGTGCCTTCAAATATTTTAGGAACATTTAATATTTTTATTGACACATATCTTTTTTGTTTAAATACGTAAAATATGGTAAATTGGTAGTCTCTCAATTGAAAGGTGTGGTAAGTAATGTGGGGTATTTCATCTGACTTGTATGATGTTTCCGTGGTAAAAATTAAAGGAAATTTGTTTTGTTCTTATGCTTGATGAATTTTATATAAAACTAGCTGTGCCACGCAGTTTCACCCGCATTTATTAGAGAACAATCTATTAAAAACAAACAAATATAGTCGGATGTTATATAGCCTAAAGACTTCCACGATAAATCTACTATTCAACACAAAAAGTATTTCAATTCGAATCAGTAGTTCCTGAGATTAGCGCATTCAACCAAGAAACTCTACTACTTTATAATATTGGTATAGATGATCATACATTTTATATTGTAAGTCAGTTGGGCGTTTTTAGAAAATAAATATGTTAAACCGAAAAAAATTAACGTTTCATATGGTTTTGGCGGTAGAACGGATATATTCTGACAGACTGATGTAGAGTGAAGCAATTCTTGCAATTCGGTGGAAGGATGAGATTGCTAACTTTTATTTGAGGCGACAAACTTAGTCCCCGTGAGTAGTAACGCATCTGCTATTGACATTAAAATTAATGACTTACAAAGCTGAGCTTTACTGAGCTTTTGTGCTGCTATTATTTAATCGAAACAGGTGTAATCTGAACATAATTGTAGGTGTATTTTGACGACTCGCGAGACCAAGCCATCACCATACCGGTTTGACACGCAGTGGGTTCCGGGTTCGATCCCCGGCCAGACAGAAATGGGAATAATGAGTTTAGATTTCTGTTCTGGGTCTGGTTTCTTATGTATTCGTCTTTGTGTGTATCCGTGGCACCCACAACACAGGAGAAAGTCGTAGTGTGGGGCTAGGAGTTTAAAAAGAATCTTAGATGTGATTGGTTGATAAACGACTAAATTTAAAAATACATTTTTTAAAACATGGCCGCGCAGAATTAACTTTTTGTTATTTATATATTTTAGACCTTGAATAATAATCTAATTACGTACTGTAACATTGTCAACAAGTTTTGTTGAGAATATAGTTAGAAAATGTCTGGGACATTATTTTAATGAACTGATAAGTATGGTAAAGTTTCCCAAACATAATTTACTGTGACGAGGATCTTCTTTAGTGAGACGTTAATCAAATAAAATAATTTATTCTATCACGTTATACTTTGTTTATAACTATATTAAATTAATTTGTTAATTTAATACGTATTAGGGAATAATATTAAAACTCCACTATTTTCACATATGATGTTCTATTGGTGCTTTCACACAAATATACAAATTCATACACCTAGTATGTTTGTTCATGTACATATTTTTACTGTTTACATTTACTTCAACTTAGGGAACTGTGCGAGTTTTATCAAAAATGGTTGAGTAATATTGAAAATTCAACATGAAGCATTACAAGTGTACATTATATTCTTAGATAGGTTTTTTCAAACAACATTTACATAACTAATCTATAACCTATAAAAAAATAACAAAAAAATATCACCGACTTCCATGCCACAAAAAAGTAAAAAATTATTCTAATATATATTGGTTTAGTACATAACCAGTACATAGTACATAATCCCGAAGTCGGCGCTCAACATACTTCGCTAAATCATGTCGACGAAACTATGTTCTACGAGTATATGAGCGCCAATATTTCTAACGGATTAAAACGCTTTACGCTCATAGCTCCACAGTAGGATTTTTTCCTGTGTCGTGGGTGCCATGGACGCATAAAGACGAACACCCAGACCCAGAACAGAAATCTTTACACATCATTCACATGCTGTCTGGCCGGGGTTCGATCCCGGGACCCTATACGTATCAGACCGGTATGGTGACCGCTCCACCACGCGGGTCGTCTGGACATCTCGTGTATTTTAGCGAAAAAAGATTACTGCGTGAAAACCCGAAGAGGAGGGCTTACTTAGGTACTTAGGTCACAAGGGGAGGAAGGAGGGCGTCAAACTTGCCAAAAATAGGTCACATGACTCTGGTATGTTCCCTAAACTATGTACAAAAGCAACATTTTTTCGACTTTTAACGATGTTGCAGGTTTTCTCATTTTTATACCCCGGGGCGTGTATATTACCGCATCTAGTGCAGATCTTAACATATAAAAGTTATTTTTGGGCGGTGTTAAAACTTCCGAAGTGTTTACAAGTATAGTCTAGGTCTTCTTCAACAAACTTTTATTTAACAGTGAGTCATAAAAGTTAGCAGTAATACAACCTGTATCTTTCCTTTGGGATTAAATCAAATCATTAATTATTATTACTAATATTTATTTATTAACACGTAATTTAAGTCCTTGGGTCTTAGTTTTATTATTTAAGTGTAACTTCTTAGTATTGTTGTTTTTTGAAACTCGATGAAACGTAAATGCTTCACTATAAAGAAACAAACGCACAAATGTATAGGATTAAGTCGGCGGGAGAATGAGATAGAATATATACATAGAACATTATATGAGTACAGTATATAGGTAATATATGTAAGATAATATTTTAGACAAAATATGAAGTAAATTTTAAGCTTGGTAAAAATAATAAATATTAATAAATCTTATATTTTTCCAAATATTTCTTATACTCTATATCAATCCAATCGTAGGTTACTTTTCCGAAGGTTCACTACTGTCATATTATGTGGATTACATTCACACTTCTTTATCCGACTGCGTCAGGCGTATTTATGTTTGTATGTATGTCCATATTGTCAATGTCTTTGGCACGCGCCTCACCCCAAATGGCTACACAGATTGTGACGTATCACATATCATTAGACTCATCTCAGTTTTTTGAAATGCAATGAAATGAAATGAAATGAAATGAAATGTCTTTATTTTGCATAGGCCTACGGGGGCACTTACAAAATGTCAGTTACAATTTTTTTTTCTTATACTACCACCGGATCGGAACACGACCACAACTGAGAAGATCCGGCAAGAAACTCAGCGGGTTTGTCTTTTTTGTTTATATAATATAATTTTTTTCTTTCTTTTTTTTTTTTGCAGTTTGCAGATCGACGTAGGATATATAATTTAAAAAATGGCGCCTACAAATAGGATGAAAATAGGGGAGGGAGAGGGGACGTTTTTTACTACATGGGTATCAAATGAACGCTACTAAATAGATTATTCTAAAAATATATGCATTATAGTACATTAACTTCACCATTTTTTTTTGATAAATCATATAAACCGTTAATTAGATATATCATTGTGAATAAGGTGTATTGTTTTACTATTTAACAATGCTAATAACATTGTTAACTGTAACTCTAAAGTCATATTCGCACTACATTAGAAAAGTTTGCAAAAATCCTTTTCAATACAACAGATTTTCATCGCGAGCGGTAAATTGGTTCGAAGGATTTCTAAGCGCCACAAAATTTAGAGCACTTTACGAGAAAAATGTCTCAAACCCCGTCGTACAAACTACCGGCAACCAATACAGAGACCCTGATTTATGGGTCCGCATTAAAGTAATCCGAAGTACCGCCCCGAGGCTACACTGTCCTAACTTTTCACTTCTACTCATTACCTCTTCCTGCACTCGGAGCTATCGGGTTCAATTGATTCTGCAAACTAAAGTATCTCCTATATATATTAGACATAAGAACGAGTATCCTATCCACGTAAGAAGACCGTCTTCATGTTTGTTATTTTTAAAAAGTATTGAAAGTAACATATAGCATCCATTGCTCCGTGAATTTGAATCCTCAATCACTCCGAAACGAGTAATTTTTCAATGTACAACAAGACAAGATGCATCGTTAGGACAATTGCTTCTGGAATTTCAATGTTTCGAAAAAGATTTAATTCAAATGGAACGAGTTTGGAGATGTTACTATTAGATTTATGTTCTTTGTTCACAAACAGATATAGTAACAGTAAATTGTTGGTTGTTAATGCTAATTCGATTTAATTAAGTGCCGTTAGTACGATTTTGTTGGTATAACATTTCCTCAAAACGAATATTGTATATGTTTTAGCCCATCTTATCATCAAAGTACATAGCACGGTATGACCGAAAAAATTAACGTAATGCAATGTACATCTATACTTATATTATAAAGTAGTAGAGTTTGTTTGTCTGGTTGAACGCGCTAATCTCAGGGACTACTGGTTCAAATTGATAAATTCTTTTTGTGTTAAATAGTCCATTTAATTAGGAATGCTATATTTTGTATAACATCACGTTATGTTTTCTTATTTGTTTTTTGATGTTAAACATCAATATCTAATTATCTATAGGCACAGGAAAATTTGATAGTTGGCGTGGCAATCACTGCCTTTATTTATTTTAGCGCCATCTGTTTTACATTTTCGTAACTATTATGTATCAAACAAAACTAAGCGCGCTGCGGTGTTAGTTCGACTTATTGCGGGGTATTGTTCGTAGATGGTGTTATTTTCATTATGCTATATATTTAGTTCCTGTCGTAATCTTGTTTTTATGCATATTACTTGTACAAACACGATGATTTACATCTGCCAGTCTGCTAAAAAATAACACCGCTATGCCACGCGAGTCGAGGCTATACATATATCTGGGTCAATACATTGGTGTACAGAGTTAATAAAACTTTTTAATAAGAAATAGAAACCGACTTCAATGTCACCAAAAAGAATAAAATAATTTAAATATATGTTGGTTTCTTATATACACAGTACATAGTGCATAGTCCCGAAGTCGGCGCTCAAACCTGTCAGATTA
>DWNE01003922.1:0-15925 GCA_018249875.1 Cecropterus toxeus
CAGTTGTTGATAGGATGTCGCCTGAGGAGGTAGTGATGTTCTCTGCAGCTTATATAATAATTCATAAGATCATTAATGAAAAATTAAATAAAATGTGGTGGATTCGTAACTATCTATTGAATAGAAATTATATATTCGATGACCTCCGCGGATTTAATGGGTCATTTCAGAACTTCACCATAGAGGCTTAAAACAAACGTGATCATGTTGCCGTTTTTATAGACAATGGTACGGAACCCTTCATGCGCGAGCCTGACTCACACTTGACCGATTTTATTATGATATGTATTGACTCTTAAAAATATAATAAATTATTAACCATGTCATTTGAAATTAGATACATAATTGATTAGATCTGATTGTAGAGTGATAAATAGGCTTCGCCTCGCTTCATCTATATCTCATACCGCGAAATCTGATACTGTCAGATAAGCGCATAGTAACAAATCGATACAGATACAGTTATTTTTAGCGCCGTAGTAAACGTTATCTATGTGAATGTATTGAAATACATTGCGTAGATAAAATAAAATTTACGATTCGCATTTACTACGCCGATCGAAGTACTGGTAAGTACTTTGGTTTTTATTCGATTAGTATTGTAGCTGTCGATTGTGTTGATCACGCGAATACTACTGGATTGATTCTGATGAAATTTATGTTTTAAAATATGTGATTAACTGTTTTATACATTTTCGTTACGTTATCATTTACCGAATCTCTTTAAATTATTACTATGAATGAAACATATTACATGTATAATTGTATATCCCTTTTGAGTGAATGAATTGTTTAATTGTGACATTCCGATGATAATGGTTAAAAAACAGTAAGAATGAAATAATTATTTAGAAGCAGGAATAACATGACGATAAATAATTTGAAAACGATTTTTTTTATTTTGTACAGACTAAAAAGTTCGATATATTCGATCGGATATACCTACAAAAGGGTCAAATACACTCTACATGTCGATAAAGTCGCGGGCACAAGCTAGTATTTATAAACGAGTGTTGAATTTTTAATCGTGTGATTTCGATCCGGTTTTGACTACCGTGCTTGCGATCCGGTTTTGTGCATAATACACGGATGGGATTGTCATCGGTGGTATTTTATGTTTGTTTGTGTATTTTTAAAGATGTTTGTTGTTACTTTTTTTTGACCGCATGTTTACAGTTGTAATATAGTTAATACTATAAGTGTGAAGTCTATAGGTGTCTACTGAGTCTAAAAAAATATTCTTCCGTTTCATAAACTTTTTTACACGTCTTTTTATAATTTGTGCGGTTTAACTTAGGTTTAAGTATTGAAAGGAACTTTTTGAGTGATTCTTATTAGTTTACAAATGCTTACATAAACTTAAGTACGTTGAAAAGTGTATAAGGATTTTTTTTTGGTATTTTTGTTATTTAGCATAGAAGTAGCAGTAGAAAGTGATGTATGTGTGATATATATATATATATATATATATATACAACTATAATTGACTACGTAGTGGAAATTCAAGAGGAGTAGGTATATCTATCTTAAACGACAGAATCATTCTAAAGGTGTCATCTATAGAGAATAGAGCTCTTACGACCCGCGTGGCAAAGCGATCAGCGTACCGGTCTGACACGCAGTGGATTCCATGTTCGATCCCCGGCCAGACAGACATCTGAATGATGAATTTAGATTTCTGTCCTGGGTCTGGGTGTTTGTGTATTCATCTTTGTATGTGTCCATGGCATCCACGGCACAGGAGAAAATCCTAGTGTGGGGCAATGAGCGTAGAAAGCGTTATTACTATACATATTACATATCATCTAGTCGCGTAGAGGATGTTTACGTTAAGTGCGATCCTTTTCATCCCTAATCGAAAAACATAAAGGCCCGTAATCGAGTCAAACGTCACTGTACCGTCGCCGGGCGCATCGTGGGCCACGTGGAGCGACGTTGCCCGTGCGTTAATTATACGCCGGATGTTCACTTCCTCTAATGCCAGCGCGTCCCGGCGATTACGCTTTGCGGAGTACGGTAAGAACTTAAGCTCGTGTACATTTTCGGTGTACATTTTGGTATGTTATGCTCCTTTTTGGGGATTAAAGACTAATGGACTAGTCCATGGGTCTTTAATTGTTGGAAAGCCAAAAATATCGATCGGAAAGAAGTTTCGTTGACTTGAAGGACTACTGGTGTGTAATTAGTGTGATTAAGTTGGTCATTTTAATTTTTTACCGAGTAAATGTAGCAAACTTTAGTGTGATTCATTCAGGGAGAATTGGTCTCCTATCTAGGTATCCTGAGCCAGCCACAAATCCCGGGCTACTCCTGATCACTATTCCTAAAACTTAAATTCCTAATTCTGTTGTCATTAGATAGGAATATATACGGGTAGAGCCTGAGCTCTGAGTCGGATCAAGGCTAGTTCTACACTCTGTATTAATTTGTAGTAGTAAAACTACGCTCGGTCGACTTATGTTAAATTTAGTTATGTTATTACAAAATATATATTTTCTCATCATTATCTACTCTAACACGTTTTTTCTAATTATTGTCTCATTATACACAGGTATCTTCTAAATAGGGATGCAACTATATACGTACCTAGCTCCAATCTAATGAGCCGAGTTGACTAAGTTACTGTTTCGCTTTACCGCGTCCCTTCCGGCCGAACCTAAAAACTGTTCTATCCTTTGAACTCCGGAGCGCTTTGAACGCGCCGGCCACCATGTATGTAGTAATTATTTTATAACGTTGGCCGCGTAGGGGCGCTGGTGATGACGTGTACAAAATGTAAGTTATTTTCGACTCGTATATTGTGAACACAGGGCTCCCACTCGTACTTACAGTATTTTACTTTATTTTGGGATAATGGTACTTTATCTTGTATGAGAAAAATAAAGAACACGGAAACACTTTATTTTACATGTTTTCAGATTAAAAAGCATGGTCGTAAGCATTTTCGCATGAAACATACATTCTATGTAATTTTACAAGGTTTCTACAGCCAGCTTATTAGCGACCTTTTTTTTGCAAATATTATCTAGATTCTCTGTTTTTTTAGCGACTTAATTTTCTCTCGATCCATCCTAAAAATTTCCTTGCCTTGAGCTAAAAAAAAATAGGCTAAATATAAAAAAAATACTTTATTTTGAAACTAGGTAGGTACGTACTTTTTTCTGACTTTTATAGCCAGTGTAGTTTAATTGCTGAAAAAACCTTATGTGAACAGTGCACTATTGTATGTTGTTGGTTTAAATTTTTATATTTCCACTAGACACATGCACGAATGGCCGAGGTGATATATTTATTTCAATAATAATTACGTTACACATCGCTACGCTTATGTATTGTAGGTGCCTCTTAAGTACGAGTATTTAACTATTTGTTACATGCCTTTGTAGGCCAGTAAATCGTCACAGCTATATCTTAATCCATTAATCGAAGTGCAAAGACAAATAGTTTTAATTAAACGCCGGTCGCGACCGGCGGCGAGTACTAGTACGCAGATGCTATTAGCAGTCTGTACTCTTAGACCGAGTTTACCGCTTTTTCTCAAACCAATCATTGTATCTGTTTTTTCTTTATGATTTTAAAGTACATTTCAAAGTATAATTGAAAACGACAACAAGAATGTACAGTATACTTAGCAATGTATACACAAATACATATACAATGAATGTTTTGAGGAAATAAGATAGCTGGTACTAAACGTACAGTTAGCTAATAGCATTTACGTATCTGCGCGAGGGGTCAGCGAAATAGAAAGCCGTTCTACATAACAATAGTTATGTTTGTTTATTGTGTTCGATGCGAACATTTGTCAAGGGCGATCTTGTTTTTGTGCCGGCTATGATCAGGGTTGTCACTTATGTTATACACATAATATGAAGCTGTTCGTACGTGCAAATCTTTTAAACAAGTAAAATATTTTGGGAATTTTGTAATTGTATTTGTAGGTTTTAGAAGTTTCATTTTATAATTAGTCAGTTTTCTTTTACACCTGTAATGAAACATTTAATACTTGTTATTATACATACAATAGTTAAAACACGCAATAATTGCAATCAAGCCTAGATACTTTCAATATTAACAACTAACTTTATAAAATATTATTTATATATTTTTAGAAGCATCTACTGTAATGTCTATTGCTCAATTTGAAAAACACTAAAATCTCTCAAAAATGTTGACAGCCCTGTCTTTACATGCGCGTGGGAATAACTGGAGGAAAAGGCTACACATTGAAAAAAAATCTAACGTCGTCTACGTTAGATTAGACCCTAACGTAAAAACAAATTAGCACAATTTATGCTACTAGATAAAAATTGTAATAAATTTACTGTGTTAATTAAGTTTTTGTTAATTCTTACCGACCTATTCCGGTTTTTAGACTTTTTGACTTGAGAAAAACTGTGACTTGTACTGC
Organism: Cecropterus toxeus; assembly: GCA_018249875.1. Taxonomy (NCBI): domain Eukaryota; kingdom Metazoa; phylum Arthropoda; class Insecta; order Lepidoptera; family Hesperiidae; genus Cecropterus; species Cecropterus toxeus. Next base: position 4,412 of record DWNE01003922.1, read on the forward strand.
TTGAGTGACTTACGCTGTAAATATATTTTTTGAATATCAAAAAGATGGAGTTAACCCGATGTTAAATGATCATCAGAGGAGATTTGTGACCAATATAATGATGTGAGATATAATTGAATTGGCATCGCCAGCCGTTAACAACACATGACAGCGACGCCCATGATAGGATTCCTTCTTAAACTTCATTACCCTGCTATTTTGGTCGCTATTTTGCAATAAGGCATCTTTTTTTTATCAGATTGAAGTAGCAAACGAGCATGCAGTCCATCTGTAAGTCCATAGTAAGTGGTTACTGCCGCCCGTGGACATCTGTAAGCAGCATCATATAGAACAGAATTCTATCTGAACTCGATCACAGGTGCACTGCTTCTCGCGAAGACTGTGATGGTCGCCTCATATGTATATAAGTGCCAATATAAGCTGCAATCACACCCTTCCAAAGAAAACTAGTTCGCCGCTGCTGCACGCTAGAATTATGTGTGGCGGTGGTACCTCCCCGGTCGAATTGCACCGGCTCTATCATCTGTCTTATCTCGCCCTTGAACCAGAGCGTTTCTGGTTCTAGCCCTATACTTATGTTACAAAAAATGAGTATGGCGCTGATACAGCGCTCGGATGTCTGGGCGTCAAATATTTTAAAAATATACTGCATTTTAAATATTTCGAAGTGTTTGCAACAAACCACGATGTTACATCTTTAATAGGCAATATTTAATTGTCACTGTTTCATATTACAGTGCGTGATTTTGATGGCTTTCAAAATATTTTAAGTAGGCATGGTAAGAGAACGAAGGCCTGAGGCTCGAGTAGATAATGAATCGTTTGAAATCGGTGGGTATGTTAATGCTGCATTAAAAATTCACTGCGTAGGACTTAATTAGTGATTCCAGTTTTGTATGGCTTTAGTCTGTTGCGTTGTTGCTTTTGTTTTTGTAATTTTACTGCGGACCGCTTGTTGTTTTACGAGTATTACTAGATCGTATATGAAATGGAAATATTTTGGTTATGGAATTTGTACATTACTTGTTAATTATATACTAAAATATCCAAGAAATAAAACGTCAGTAGGTACGTGCATAAATCGAGGCCGTGTGGTGTTGGTATTCATTAGCACCACTTTCTCTTCCCGTGGTTGTTGTAAGAGGCTGCTAAGGTAGTAATTTCAGCAGATGGGCAATAGCGTCTCCCTGGATCAGATCAAATCCAATGTGTTCACAAAAACACATGCCAGGCGCGATCACTATTGGCAAGAACCCTCGTTACTGGAGGCCTATGATCATCGGTGGACCTTAAGTGGCTGATGCATGGATGGATGTAAATAAAATCTTTTTTTTTTCAGTTTTATACCTATATAAGTTTTATGGGATCCAATATTCTTCTAATGGTATTAAGTTTTTGCTAGACAAATATATTATTATTTTTAACTTATGTGAAATTGTAACATGTAAATTGGTATATACCTACGACTTGTATGATAGATAGGTAAATTTAATTTGAACAGTTTTTCAGCTTCGTGATTTAATACAATTTAGACTTCCGCTCCGATTCGGTGGTATGTTTTTTCAAATGCTCTCTTGACATTAGTATATTTTTTTATATTACGCTTAGAAAATTACTCGAGATGATTTTAGAGCTGGGAAAATTTATTATTTTTATTCGACCGAAAGTAGGTCTTTAGGTCAACAACTGACAATTTGTAGGCAAAACAAATACCTAGATACATTCAGGAAGAAAAGCAAATATAAATAAAAATATAAGTAGTGACAGATCATTATTACTAATCGAGTAGTATTTACGTTTGCGTAGGACAATAGGTCCGGTAGTGCAGTGGAGGCCACTCGCGCAGACATCCAAGGTAACTAATGCAGTTACCGTGTGCAATCCTCTTACTTGCTGATTATTATTATGAGTAATTGTATATACTTATTTGCCTTGAAGGAACGGATAGTTTCTTTCTGTTCTCTCTTTGATTTACTTGTCTTCTTTGTAAGAATCGATTATATGCGAGTAATATGTGAGGCGACTGTTTTAATCCTAAGGAGTGACAACCCTTCTGTAATCGGCTTCACATAGATGTTCTGTTCTATATGGGTTTGTTGGCATATGTCCATAGGCGGCAGTGACTATTACCATCAGGTAGACTACACGCTCGTTTGCTACTAGGATATTATAAAAAAACTAGCCAAAGTGCCCGTGCTTCGCTACGGGACATATCGCTATCCTTAAAAAGGGCAAAAAATCTAATTTTAAAAGTAGCCAATAAGTTGACCACGTAAATTAGCTACATCCATGCAATCCGATGTAAATCGGACCGGTGGCTCTTGCGTGATTGAGTACCAAACAGACTCACAGACACACGCCATCTCATTTTTATATATTGGTATAAATATAGTTAAAGTATGAAGATTTACACAAAAGCCTGGTCTTATCTTATCAAAACGATCTTTGCGGACAACCGGCGTGGGTGTGTAAATTAATATTATGATCGATGACATTTTAGAAAGGTCTTAAAAACACACTTATTTACTGTATGAATTCATTTTCTACATGTCGCTGTCGCGTTAAGTAGGTGCTATAGTCTGAGATAAATTTGAGATCGAAATGCTAACTAACGTATGGCTATTGAAGAAAAAAATCTTATTGTAGTTTGTTGTAAATTCTAAAATAAACACTTAATATTGTATTCATATCGTAAACAAATAAAGTAATGCATGTTGTTACATCTTTAACATAACGTAAAAATCCATCACAAATAATATAGGTATATCCATTTGAAATAAATTTCGCGAAATTTTTGATAAGACAATGGCTATTGGCTTTGTATGATAATTAAAATAAAATGTTTTAAAGTTTTAAATAGCTTTTTAATAACGTTACCTGCTGAAAGCAAAACGTAATATTTCAATTTCTGTTTGAATAAATATGATTTTAAATTAATCTCATTCTATACTCAAATTTTTTCAGTATTTTCTACAAAAAACTCCGATGTAGTTATTGTTTTGAAGTAGGAACACCGAGGTTTTTATTTCGAATTCCATTTCAGAGTGTAGATATCGTTGCATATATACTCGTCTATGCCTAGGATAGGTAGTTATGAGCTCGCGCCTCTCTATCGACTGTGCGTGGAGGTCGCTCGCCGTCAGCGGCGTCAAGGTGGTGACAACGTACAGATACAATTACCGCGTGTCCCTTGCATAGGTTTTGTAATGCATTCGTCTGTGCATAGAATATTGCAAGAAGAATAATATTGTACCCTGCAAGTATTCAAAATGTTTAAATTTGTTATGGTTAGGTACGTTTACTTTTATTGGAATAATAACTGTTAAATCAAATTTATTTTAAAGATTGACAATGTGCTCTTTTTGTTTTATAATTATTCTGTTAGTTTATCTAAATTTATTATTCATTTATTATCGTTTTTTCTTGTAATTGTAGCAGTAAACTAGTATGTAATTGATGGAAACTCGAGTGGCCACCTATTCACATAGGACTAGATGCTGCCTCTAATGATTGAAGTTTGAAACTTGGATTTGGGTTATTGAGTAATAACCAAACCTTCGTGGATCGTTCAGACGATACAGAAACTACAGACAAACGTTCTACGAAGCTCTAAACTAAAATCGGCGTTACTTTTCGCAGAGTTTTATTTAATATAGGAATACAAACGGTTTGTTAATAAGCGACATGTATACATATAGTGTAAGTTTTGTATAGATGTATTGTTTTAGTTTTCAGTCCCGTATATGAATAGCGAGCCTGCACGTAGCTCAGGATGCACTTGACACAGTTCCGTTACAAAGAAACCGACAGATTATGTCTGTAGGGCTGCCACGTTGCGTTAAGACATTAGGTCATAACTAGTTAAAATTAAGTTTTGCACACACGCAACCCTAAAGATTTGCTGCTATTTAATATTCTGATCAGCTCTAGCATAACGGATGTAACTCGGCCTCTCACCGATGGTTCGAGCTTTTAATCCCACTACGCGAAACGCTCCACAGATTTTTCTAAAATGATGTGCGTATTAAAAATAAATTATCACTGCTTTACGGTGAAGAAAAGATAGTGAGGAAACCTGCACACCTGAGAGTTCTTTAAAAAAGAGTTCACAAAGGCGTGTGAAGTCTACCAATTCGCAATTAGCCAACACAGTGTCCTCTCAGAATGAGAGGACACCCGTGTCCAGCAGTGGGATAATAAAAAGTTGACGATGATAATATTCTCTTAAAACTAAGAACCTACTCTTACACACACTATACACAAAATAACCCACTGTTGAGCACGGACCTGACGTGTATTCCATCACGAATATTTCATTTCGTAAAAGGCGGATTCGTATTAGTTGTAAAACCGTGACTTTTAAAATGACATAAATGAAGATTTATTTCTGAAGTGAATTGTGTTAATTGCCAGCCCTATGCGGTGCATTGGATCTGGCGCTTACGTCATCGGCGTTTGCGCAGAATGTCATGACTGCAATTGCGCAAAATTGCACTTGTATGTGATTTCGTTACGCGTCGCTCTCGCCGGCTCTGCTGTTGTTGTCCGTTCGTGGTATGTTTTAATTATCTTCGCTTTAATTTGAATAATTCAATTCTTTGAAGCATTTGTACTTTGATTTATTGAACTGAATTGAATTGAATTAAACTGAACTTAACGATATTGAATATTACTAGTCGTTACGGTATCGCTGTCGCCCGGGTAAACAAGTTTTTTTGAGATTATCTCATTATATGCTATTTATGAGGATTAAGTTGGTAACCCTTATATTATATTAGCTTTACATCAAGTGATAAACCAAACTACTCGATACTGGCAGTGGCGCAGGTCACACTTTACCCAAAAATCTTAATGTAATTCTAGTTTTTGCATTTCTTATTGCTAACATTTCGTTAAACATATTAAAATGTAACAATTCCGCGATTCTATTAGTCTTAAATCATGTATTCCTAGTAATATTTGCAATCGAACCAGATTGAAATGTTGTGTTCAATTTAATAAATAATTATTCGTATACCTTCTCTAATCAATCATTCATGAATCCAGAATGCCAAAAAAATTGAGAAATCACCTGTTCACGAATTACACAAGTAAGCAAATAATTTATTATAATTTGTATTTGTACCAACATATCATTACAGCGAGTACGTGATTTGTACCCATTACCTGTCCCACATTACGCTAGTTACCAACAGGTGACGAATGTGTTGCTTGAATCGGGGACCACTTATTCGCGAGGGGAGGGTGTCCCCTATGATCCCCCGCCCTATGATGTATCGACGTAACTCAGTTATCGGTCCGGCCGGTGCAACGTCCCCGCGTAATTGTTTGTACAACACTCCGTAACTAGGCTGACCATACATTTATGGTCAGAGCGGGATGTCTTCAAAATGTTAAAAAAAAATACGGGAATGAGTTCTGTCTCCAGTACTTTATGACGTGTGTTGTAGTCGTGTGTAAGTACAGTAGCTTACCAGATTGTGTTGGAGGCAGGAACGTTTTATGAGCGTATAAATGTATGTATAAATAATAATAATAATAATAAAGGTTATGTATGTTATATTGTTGTCGCTATGTCGTCATTAACCGTCATACTTTTTAAGGTTGCCCAAAGGATAAAAACGAGATCCTATTACGTAGACTACGCTGAGCGTCTGTCTACGACCAGGCTGTATCACAAGAACCGTGATATAATGAAGAAGCTAGACAGTTCAAATTTTTAACTAGACTATTGAAGTTAATGTCAGTTAATGACATTCAACCTTTATACCAAATAAAATTTTCCATTACCAGCAACTGGTTTTTTCGATCAATTTGCATAAGCGGGACATACTTTCTCATGATGGCGAAAGCATGTCAGATATCTAAGGGGAGACTGTCCCATCAAAAGCGCGAAGTATAGTCACTTTATCCATAACTATAACACAACATTCAATCGTTGTACGCCGAAATGAACCGTATTTTAATTGTATACGGCCGTCCATACACGAGTGTGACGTACGACGTACAGTTAACGGAGATAAGGCCGCCCGTGTCGATCATATCGACGCGGTTTTTGTGTCGTTCGAAGCGCGCTTAAAGTTTTTTTTGTGTGCAAATATCGGCTATCGGAAGCTTTTTATATGATGTGCTGATGTTCTTTTTGCGCTGCGTTTGAACTTTAATTTATTAGGGTCACTGTGAGATGGAAAAATATAAATGTGTTAAATGTCATTTGTCTGTTAAACGTTCATTCGTGTTTAACCTTTTTCGTATCGTAAAATTTGGACCACTTTGTTGTATGGAGGTTAAAGTCTTCTGATCTATAAACTTACTTAAGTCTTTCTAAATGCTTTTATGTTGTATGCAGCAAGTTGTATGCAGGATATCTGAAGTGTCTTACGCAACTCGATAAGAAATATTAGGAAATGGTTTGAGTGGTGCAAAGTTAGTTTAAATAAAGGTGAAAATTTAATTTGCCGTATTCACTAAATCGTTCAATTGGCGTTCAGTCACTTCCTCGTATATTGTATTGTATTGTATTGAATATGTGTGAATCAATTTGACGTTTAGGTATATGATACTGTGCATATTTAATGTAGTAACACTGAATAATTAAACCCTAGGATCCTCATGTGAACAACGGTACCCGTTCAAATCGATTAAAACACAATAAGTGTTACTTAACTAATTAAATATTAATGAATGTTTAGTTACTCGTTCCGTATTAGTAAGCTACGGCTAATTAGCATTTCTCCTATTGTTTGAAAGTGTTAGTATGGACACCTCGCTACAGATCACAGTGCATAAAATTACATCTATAAATTATTCTGCTATCATACATATATATGTGATATTTATAACAAACACGTGACAACAACACAAAATCTTACTGATCAATAAATCAGTATGATTTAAATTATTTTAGATATTCGTGCCCCAAAAAAAATTGTTTAAGAAGGAGCTAGAGCTTGTTCGGTTTCTGTATTTCGGAGTTAGTACTTTATGTACCTTACTGTCAAAATAATATGAATATCGAATATAAAATAACCTAAGCGAACCTAACTTACATGTAAAATATCTTCAAGAGGAAAATTGAGGGCTTAAAATATAGATATAGTCGTTACAATCGTTATTAGTATTGATTGGAAGTAACTTTTGTCTAACAAACCCCGATTCCAATTTTAGATTTTCATTTCGTTAAAAGTGGTACAAAACAAGCTTCAATTATTCATTTTCACTTCAATTCCGGCTCTTTGTAAGGAGATTATGACAGTCTGTTTAATTGGCGCTTTTTTTACCGACCCCTTGCGTATAGGGGAATCATCGTGTAGACGCACCATGTGGTGATATTTATAGGGACAATACGCGGACTTTATAAAGGATACTAAAATCATAATTAGATTTTTACTTTGGCAGATACACAAACATAATAGAGATCATTATTTTTCGCACTTAAGATAAATGTAAAAGATAAAAATTTAATTATCTCATAATAAATGTATCTTAATTATACTCAAAGCACGGATAAACTTGAACTTGGATACATTGTAATTAATGTCACTAATTAGATTCTTCACGAATAATAGTTTAACTAGTATTAAAATAAATTCAGTGGCAATTATTTTAATTCTATTTATATTAATCATACGTATAATCATATAAATAATTAAAAATAGTATGTAACATAATTACTTATGAAATAGATGTCATTGAACTTCGCAGCACATAATTATGTTAATATATGCTCATTCATAAATATTTAATATATCTATTAATTTTTAATATTTATGTATAGTTTATACTATAATAAAGAGATTATTAACCAAAGCCATGAATAAAAAGCACAAATATGTAGTTCATAAAATCGATAGGGAATAAATTAATATCTTTTTTATGCATTTAAAGTCAAGTTTTGTTAATCACACAGTAACCTTAAATATCCGCAACTACGAGAGGTCAGTTATAGAGGAGAGCTATGTTCAACCACGGTGTTCCAGTGCAGTAATGAAAATTTACAAATAAATATACACGTTAGTAAAATTTAATTGCCTACAATTTTATATCAACCTCATCGTGACAAGATATAAATCTTGTACATATACATTACATCTTATACATACATTTTCAAAGAGTCCTGTATAATTGCATATCATGGCGACAGTACCCGTGAAATATATTTGTTTGGGGAGCCCGCGGTTACGAGACTTGGCAACGACGCTGCGGCTTATTTTGATAATGGATAGTCCCACTTTATTATATTAAAATTCCATACAAAATGGATGGATTTAATTGCCTCAGTATCGGTACATATAACGACAATCCCAGTTTTTTTCACGAATGTTAAAGAATGCCGTGTGTATCTAATATAGACTTGATGCATTGTATTGGTTTTATCGATATTGGAAATATTGTGCTTATTTTAATACGAGAACGGATCAACCTAGCGTTTTGAAGTTCTCAGAAAATACTTATATATGAAAAAATGAGTATTACTTTTCATTTATATTATTATATGTATATTGTTTTTATCGTTCCTTTTACTAAATATTTCACTGAAAGCTTATGTAAAGAAGGAAGGAAGGAAAACTTATGAAAAGAAAGGTCTCATCTTCCTTTTTACTTGGATGCATCTTATGAATATCTTCTTATAAGAATGTACATTTTGTACATATTATAGAAGCAGCAAACAAACATAGTCCGCCTGATGGTAAGTGGCCATACCAGTTAATATTTTTACCGTACGTTGGTCCTGGACTATGTTGGAACGCGTCGGACGGGTATGTCTCCCTTCTCTCCGACGACAGCTCTCGACGCTGATGTTATTTGGCGTGGCGGTTGTACCTCCGGAGCCGTACCACAAAGTGTTGTACATTTTACTGACCCGCGTGGCGGGCTGACACCATACCGGTCTGACACGCAGTGGGTTCCGGGTCCAGACAGAAATGTGAATGATGAGTTTAGATTTCTGTTCTGGGTCTTGGTGTTTGTGTATTCGTCTTTGTGTGTCCATGGCACCCACGACACAGGACAAAATCCTAATGCGGGGCTATGAGTGTAGAAAGCGTCTTTAATAAATCTTTACTCCTTAGGTAAGTATATTCTTTGAAGTAACATGTTTGTTTCAAAATTAATCTAATGATACGTTCGTAAAATTTGGATTTGTAATTGATGGGTTTATTTTTTAGATTTCGGTGTCGAAAATATAGTATTTTTGCGTTTTTTTTCTCAAGTATATAGTCAGTATATAGTACGCAGACCCGAAATATAGTACAATACTATATAATATAGAACGGTTGGCAACCCTAACTACAACACGTCATAGGTATTTTGAGCTTTTTGTGGTTATTTTTGTTTTTACCACTTGTTTCTAAATTTGGGAGGACCGTTGTGGGTGTGGACACAAAGATAAGAAAAACGTCTAGACAGATCCGGAACAGTCTTACTCATCATAAGATTACTTTTTGCTAAATGATATCGTTACTGCCAAGTAAGGTGTGAATAGTTATGATTAGCAATGGAACAATAACGTATATGTATGTACAATTATACATGAGGCGATCATCTTAATCCGTCGTGATCGACTTCAGATAGGACTCCTGTTTTTAACCGACTTCAAAAAGGAGGAGGTTCTCAATAATTGAGACAAAAATACAGATCAATTATTGATCTGTATTTTTTTAATAAATGAAGTTGCTTACAGATGTCCATGAGCACCAGTGACTAGTCACCATCAGGTTGACTGCATGTTCGTTTGCTACTTCAATCTGATAAAAAGTAAAAAGCTCGTTGCGATAAAAAGTATTCAATAAATAAAAGCTATCTGCTATCTCTCTTTTCATAAGTGTCCGACAGATGGTCGATTTTTGGCCGAATCTGAAACCGATTATTCGGCTATCGTCAGAACCTCCGGCTGAAGAAGAAGCCGAAGTCGAAGGTTCAAAAACCTAACGAAACTTAGTTCCAACTTGACTTTATATAGAACAGGGGTTCTATATCAAGTCGACAACAGATGCGTTGCTACTCCCGAGGACTGAGATGGTCGCCTCCTAAAAAATTGAGCCGGCAACCACACCCTTCCACTTCACGCAAGAACTGCTTCACGCTAGAAATAGGTGTGGCGGTGGTACTTTTCCGGTCGAACTACATTGATTCTACCTGGCGAAACTGAAAATTTTAACGATTTAAAAAGCTTTTCTATATAATGATTTGGGTTGTATTTAAACTTCTAGAACTGATAATAATTACTTTGCTACTTGTCATAGATGATAACATTTGAAATAATATGAATTTAAAACACAAATAACGATCCTAACCCACAAAGAAATGTGCGTTTACTCCTGTGCTTCAGCATCTTCATCACGAACGTACATTCGTTGCAGTTCCTTCAATTTTTGCTCTTGATAGAATTGACCTTCGCCCATTTTGGCCCATTTTGGTCAAAGCCAAAAGTTTTGTCAAAGGCGTTTTTTTTGGCCAAAGGTGGCCGAAGCCGAAACTTTGGCCGGAAACTACTATTCATCGATTATGGTAGCCTGGATCAACATAGCCCAATATTCCCCACATTTTCGGTCAGTGATCTGTTTTCCATGATTGGACTAATCTTTCAACAACCATGAAACAATCACTTCGTCATGTTTTTCATGAATTCTTTTGAAAAAATGTATATTTTTGAAATATGAAACAATGCTTCCATTGTTCAGCACGTGTTGCCAAAAAAATTGCTATAATTAACCGCCAGGTACTGAACTTCGCGATTTGAGTCAGATTTTGGCTCATATACGACTCAGCGGTATTTTTGAATCGTCTACATTGACGATAGAAATGGTGTTAGAACAAAAGTTGCTACTCCCGGGGATCAACATATCTTTTTAATACGGGTACTAACGAACTAGACGTAGGGTAGATAGGTTAATTTACCACTAGTGCTTTTCAACGGTTTTTCCCCGCCATCGTAGTTTCGCCGTGACCAATATCTATGTAACTGGGTCGAAATATCGGCAAAAAGAAATTCAAAAACCGCATATCGTGAGTACCCGTTACATATTAAAATGTATGGAGTCCGCGATAATATTAGTTTAAAATCATAGATCAATATATCAGCTCAATTGTAAATTTAAGCTTATATTATCGCGACATTGATATAATATGTAACGTGTAGTCACGATATGCCGCTTTTCAAAAACTGCATTTAACGAGTACATATTACATAGGTATGTATGTGAGCGCAACGTTGCTATAAATTAATAGAATTATAAATTAATAGAATTAATAGAAAGGTATTTTTAAAAACAAGCTTTTTTCCGTACTGTATTGAATTCTACAAATTAAACTCTTTCACTGGATACCCATACTGTGTGGGTTGGAGAAAAATACGTATTCCGTCATTTTGTTGCGACGGCCGTTTTGGAATTATAACAATATTGATTACATATAATTGCATTGCCATCAGAATTGAAGGTGTACCCCAAATTTCAGCTCAATCGGACGCTGAGAAGTGGGTTAAATTCAACTTGCAAGATTTGACCCAAACAT
>DWNE01003923.1:0-15923 GCA_018249875.1 Cecropterus toxeus
TTGTCATTGTTAAGTTAGAATACACAATGTACCTTATTCCCAGATTCTGCAATTGATACGAGATTCTGAGAGTAGAATACGTTAAATTAATGTAGTTCAAATAAACTATATATTTTGTTTAAATGTTTACGACAGTTAATATTTTTTTAGCATATTCTTCGAAGCTTTAGGTTAGAGCACCTTGGAACATATGTACTTATTAATTTAAATGCTGCTTAATCGGAGACTATACCTTCTTAATATCAAAAAAGTTAGGTTGTCTAGCATAAAATATGTTATGAAAGCAAAATAAATGTAGAAACGTAACTGTTGAAAAATTGGTAGATACCTACATATATTAATCCAGTAATACAAATTGAGATTAAAAAGCGGTTTGCGATCCGGATTCAAACAACAGTAGGTATATACATTCGCAAATACTTTGAATTCAAATTCAAAAATCAAATTTGGCTACACTATATTTTTGAAATTATATGTTAACCAGGTGGTCGACTGGAGAATTATCATCTCCACACTTATTTCTAGCGTGAAGGAGTCCCTTTATTTCATTGGAAGGCTGTGGTTACCGGAGCACTTATATGATAGGCGACCATATCAGTCCTCGGGATTAACACTTGACTTTACTTCGCGATTATTGCAGCACATAATCGATATATATATATATATATATCGATTATAATAATAATAATATAATATAATAATTTATTTTCATTATAGGTGTTTTTATCAATATTTAATAGCGTAGTTTTTTTTTTATTTATTGTACCTGTTATTTGTTGTAATTTACTATTAATGCAAGGCAGCAATATGTGTAAACATAAGATACATTTACATACACATATTTTCCAAATGAGTAAGAGATTAGAGCAGACTCCTTCCCAGTAAGAGAATGTTGGATCGATAATCAACGCTTCATATCATCAACCCGTCGTGAAACACACAACACACATCGACACTGTAGAATCTCTAGAAGGATGAAATCATTTTAGCGCGACATAAAGTAATATTCCTGTGTCAGGAGCCGGCGACGTATTCCAAAGCCTTCATAAAGCCTTTCTCTATATTTATTGAACGCCTGATTGAATGTCCCAGTCTAGGGCCTCTGGAAAATTACATTTTGTGTAGGTAATAAATAGGGAAAATCCAGTGACAGAATTACTTTGCTATATATTTTGAGCGCTATATGATAAGAACGGAAAATTTGGCCCGCCAACGTTAGATAATCTCTCATACAGAATTTTTCATCTTTTTTGCCATACCAATATTGTTATTCCATTCAACGATATAATTAAAATTCTCGGTGAAAACGGTGTCTGTGTGTAAAATTTAGTCCACACACCAGGATTATGAAATCCCCGGCTATGGTGCTACGCTGGATAATAAGGATTGAGTCACGGGACGTGACGCATTTTTTCTCGTTTTTAGGGTTCCTAAGGCAAAGGATAAAACCAGAACCCTATTACTAAGACTCCTCTGTCCGTCTGGTCGTCTGGCCTTCTGTCCGTCTGTTTGTCACCAGGCTGTATGTCATGAACTGTGATAGGTAGAGAGTTGATTTCATTTTCATTTCAATAATAAAATAAATATTTAATGGGGACTCCCATACAACAAATGATAATGGTACGGAACCCTTCGAGCGCGAGGCCGAGTCGCACTTGGCTGATTTTATTGTTATTATTTAACTATTTAACTGACGTATTATGTATGCCATAAACATTTCTTACCTACATAGCAAAACAAACCGCTTTTGTAGCATAAAGCAGTTTGCATTTCGGTGGAAGAGAAAATTAAAAAAACTTTAACAGTAAAGAACAAATAAATGCACTGTCGCCTCTTGAAACAGGACTTTGAAAGCAAATTAATGACTTTTGGACGGCATTATCATTCATAAGTCATCACTTAAATCAAATTATAAACACAAAAATATAGTATAAACACTTGCGTCCTAGATTTTTCATGAATATATCTCTAACAAGAACTGTTGCGACGAATCCCTTTGTGTATCAGATTAATTAGAATGATTATTTATTCAAATTCCTTTATATTCAGTCCGCGTCGTCGTTAGAATAAAACTTTATTACTCACGCCGTTAACAAGCATCGAGTCACGTCGCGCAACTAAATCCGCCGCAGAATATTGTTGCGCAGCGCCAAACCATAACTCAGGAACTTCTGAAACGCACCGCGAGACTGATGTATTTCTATATCTGCCTTTTAATACTTGTGTTGACAGAGAGACATAAGATAAATTCAGCGTTCAACTTTTTCTGAAGGGTAATAAAGGAGAAAGTTCAAGCAGTAAAAATGTATTCAGATAACGTTTGTTACTTCATGTTTTTTAAAGAAATTTACACATTTCATACAAAAAAATAACAACCATATATGTGTGTGTAAGTATGAGCGTTCATGCATGTATATGTAAACAATATATTATTTTTACTTGTGTTAATTATTTGTGCAAGTTGATCATTCTTATTATTTATTTACATTGGAAACAGAAGTCGACGTCCTCACGAGTACAATGCTGTCCTCTGGTGACTAAATAAGCAAGACTCCATGCTACTAGGGGCTCATCAAACCGTCCCGGCTTTTGTCTTTTGATAATAATCATTGACCCTTATATCATTGACCCTCTATGACGACCCGCGTGGTCGAGCGGTCACCATAACAGTCTGACGCGCAATGGGTTCCGGGTTCGATTCCCGGCCAGACAGAAATATGAATGATGAGTTTAGATTTCTGTTCGGGTCTGGGTGTTTGTGTATTCGTGTTTGTGTGTCCATGGCACCCATGGCACAGGAGAAAATCCTAGTGTGGGGCTATGAGTGTAGAAGGCGTGTACCCTTGTCATAGGCATATATTTCTGTCTAATAATAACAAGGTTAAGCGGTGCTGTATTTTGGTTTGAAGTATGTGGTAAATGAGACATACTATAAAGAGGCGTTCCAACTTAGTCCTAAGAAGTGGCAATGCATCTGTTAGGCAACTAATCTGGGGACTCTATTCTTGAGTTAATTACAGATTTCCATAAGCAGCAGCGACCACTAACCATCAGGTGGACTGCAAGCACGTTTGCTACTTTTATACTATACAAATTCGATAAAATTGTCTAGATTCCATGAAAGCCTATAAACAACTTTTAAGCTAAAATACGTCATACTCGCACCATTAGCCTAAGGATGTGGTTCGATCCTCTTCAACTAAACTCGTGGCGTTCCGCTACGGTTTGTTTTGCGCGCTCTCTCTTGCCACAAATGTGCAGAATGTAGAATGAACTTACTTCTGAGATATCCCTGGAACAATATATTATGAGGAATCTTTAAGGGTGCAAAAATAGATCACTATCATGACCGACGATGCATGGACGATGTAACAATTGATCATTAGCGGCGTTGACTACTTTCCATTAGGCAGTCTATCTACCCTATCGTTAGTTTAGCTACAAAAAATCTAAGATAAAATGGACTCCAAAAAAATATATTCAAAGCAAAACATTTCATCACTATCTGGTCAGAAAAGTATATTCTATCATAACATTTTGACCTACATCCCAAAGGGAAGATTCACAATTCCTCGCGCAAATATTTCAGTAAAAAGAAGTTGCCTACATTAAAGAGACCATAAAACTATTTCACGCTTTCATTTTCAGAGCGGAAAGATGTTATCGATTCCACTGCCTTCCGGTCGCATTTACCGCAAGTCGATTTCTTTCCGGGCCTGATTTATTGCCGAGATGCTTGTCCTGAATTTGCTACCTCTGTGATTCAGGTTTATTTCATGCTCGCTCTTAGCTAGAGAACATATCCTACGTACCCCTGTTCCAAGTTGTTATAAGTTCCTCTTCCTGCACTGCTCCTCAGAGAGTAATAATGCATCCATTAAGTGATATTAATATATTATGGTAGTCTGTAAGTGTACCAGTTGTTCATATCAACGCGCATGTTCATGATAAAGGATAAATTCATGTTAAAGCACAAACGTATAGTCGTTCATCCTATGGGAACGTCGAGCATTTAACTTTTTATAAAATTTGAAATTAAAAATTATTTGTATGGCAAGTTGAATACAAACATAAGTTATCATAGCGGTATCCTTTTAAATAAACCTGTACTAGGATGTCGCGCTCCTATGTTTCTTACAAAATTAGTAGAATTCGTTTTATAAGGAATGGAATTTCGAAGTAAGGTTTATATGTTCATTTTTCGAATATGTGTTTCTGTTCTTGTATGTATGTTTTATATTACAAAATAAATAACAGAGCTGACATGGTAAAACAGCTTGCAGTACACCTGAAGGCGATCGATGCTTTCCATGGTCATTTCTTATTACCTACAAATAAAACTATTTATCTAACTTGAGATTTATTATCCTTTGATACTTAAAGAACACGTGTAAAATCAATGTACCTTACAGGATATGTTCTTATACCAGAATAAAACATCACTTAAGGTTGTTAGACGGAACTAATAGTACATATATCATTACAGTTGAACCTCAGAAGTCTTTTCCTCTTATAAAAATAAACTCCAACTTCTATAAGCACAAGAATGCTCCCAAATGCTTAGAATTTTATTTATACTCATACTTTTTGGCCTGTTAAAAAAATTGTTTCAACAAAATTTCTCATATTCAAAATCAAAAACATCAGTGCAAACTTAATTAAACATTCAGTAATCGCAATTAATGAAACAAATGCGCTAATTAGACAACGAAACGACTTAATTTCCTAATAAGCATCATTTACGTTAAAAATATAAACAGCAATCAAATATCTTTAACGGTCTATGCACACTGTCGTTATATTTCGTCATGGTAATAGCAAACGTAAATATATACAATTATACATGTTACAGAATTGGATGAAAATAAGAACTTTGCATATATTAAACTCAGGTACGTTGCTACCTTCGAGGACTAAACCAAAGGTATCATAAGGGTATCAATAAGGTACAAGTAACCAAGACCTATTATTAAAAATCCAATGAAATAAACTCTTCTTCTCGGATATGAAACATAAACGACTATAACTCCTTTTGGATTGAAACTTCTTTAGAATTGTTGTGATTGGAAACTGAAGAAATTTGAAACGATTTGAAACGAAAATGCATTAAGCATTTGCCGGCCCTACAACTAGATGGAGCTGTACCCCTTTCTGAATCACAATAAAGGTTTTACTTCGTAACGTGAGCTATTAAAAGTGCTCAAGTTTGGTATGTGCGAAATAAGATGTCAGAATTGCAATCTCTGCAGTGATTACGTATTCGATTTTTGAAAAAACATAAGATTTAATTGCCTTAATCTCACCAATTATTGGAACGAAGTTCCTTATCGCGCGTTGCGAAAGGTGGCTAGACGGAAAAAATTAAAACCAAAAGTTGTAATGACATTTTTTGGTGTTCTATAGTGCGGCGTGCGAGTGTTTCTCTGCCTGTCTCTCTTTCTTATAGAAAGCAAGCCAGTTATTATAGGATAAGCTACTTATAATTGAAGAGTAAGTAATAAAAGAAGTAAGTAAGTAAAGAAAGTAAGTCCACCACACGTACAATGACTGTAGCAGCACTAAAAAACGGCTGGTAGTATTTTCTGAATGTGTCCCATTAAACTATACTGAAATACAGTGAAGATAAATCCTAAGAGATTATGGGCCCGACAAAGTGAATCGAATGTCTAATTAAACGCAAAGGGAGTAATGAGGCGGTCTTTTGTTTCTTTTTAAGGGCTTCAGAACGGCCCTTACAGCCCGTAGAAGGTAAATTTATAATTAAGAACACTATATTACCTTGCTTCTTTTTGGCCTGCAATACAATTTGTATTAATATGCTAGGATTTTCACTTAATTTTACTATAATATATTCTTGTATGAAGCTTTTTGGCGCGTAATTTCAAAGTTAATACCGTAATCTGTATGTATTTTTTAAAAGTTTGTACATTACACATAATATGTTGTACTTCATACTTCAGTGGAAAACATAACTTTTTCTTTCTCGAATAGTTATATCCTATTATTACTATTAATTATTAATAACGAATTACTTTTACTACTTTTACGTAACTTTATATCATTAAAACTACATGCAATAATAATAAATTTGATCTTCGTGTAAAGGGAAAAAGAAAGTACACAATCTCATTACGCACACTTTGTAGGCTACGGGCGAAGAGTAAATTGATTTAAACTGCGTTCGTCCTAGGCGAAGGCAATCTTGCACCGCTATTTACATCACATGAGATTGTCGTAGAACACTTTACTTTTAAATAACGTTTTTAATATTGTATGAATTTCAGGTCGCTCGTTAGTCCGAATAGAACAATTTGAATCCTTACGTACTAGTGGCAATGGCAGGTGAAAATATACATAAAGACCTCCGTCTTCTGTGCAAAATATTTTGCGACCGGCCTATTGCACTTTTACTTCTCAATAAAAACTTGCACTTTAATTATGTTTAGCTCTGTCGTGTTTTGGTCTTAAGGGATGACATGGAACACATATTTACCCGAGACATTAAAATTTAGTTTTCAGAGGTAGCATCTGTAAGTGGCAGTGACCTCCTAATATCTGGTGACCTGCTCGTTTGTTGCTTCGATGTTATATAATGGAAACGCAACGCATCTACGACTAACGTCAGGCAAGACGTTTTTTATCTGAGGTTGATTATAGATGTCCATGGGTAGCACCGGCCACTTACCCATGGACAATGGTAGACTACATCAAAATTTTACATATAAATCATAATACTCAATGACCATAGATCGATTGACACTAAATCACTGCCAACTTTAAACTGGTTTTTATCCAGATTATTGCTTCAAACAGGATTGGAGTTTTAGTCAAAATCGGCTTCAGATATAATAGTGGTAGAACCAATGTAGTTTAACCGGGGAGGTACACCGCCACACCTATTTCAAGCGTGAAGCCCTTCTCATCTTTCATTGGAAGGGTATGGTTGCCGGCTCACTTAAAATAAGGCGACCATCTCAGTCCTCGGGAGCAGCAACGCATCGATTTCAAATAGAACCTCTGATCAGGCGGACTGCATGTTAGTTTGATATTTTAATCTGATAAAAAATCTGATGCGTTGCTACTAACAAAGACGTTATAATGTGTGGTGTATGTAAAACATAGCAATGTTTGACGTCCCGCGTGGCCGAGCGGTCACCATAAGGTCTGACGCGCAGTGGATCCCGGGTTCGATTCCCGGTCAGATTTCTGTTCTGGGTCAGGGTGTTTGTGGACTCGTATTTGTGTGTCCATGGCACCCACGACACAGGAGACAATCCTAGTGTGGGGCTATGAGTGTAGAAAGCGTCTTTTTCATGTTTAACTTTAGTTATAAGTTAGAAATTGTTGTTGCGTTGACGCCGCCGCATTTAAACCACAAGACGTATTCATTCATTAATATTTCATTTTATATTTTCCTCAATGTATTCCAACACGTGGAGCAAGGTTTAAGCTGTTTCGTAATAAGCAAGGAAAGAGAAGATATTTCTCGTTTATATATAAGGGGAACATAATCCTCGGGAGTAGCAACGCATCTGCGATCGATTTGCTTATAGCTGATGCTGCTTATAGATCTTATACGGCAGTAACCACTTACAATCAGATCGTCTGCATGTTACTTTGTTACTTCAATCTTATAAGAAAAATACAAAGTTTATCAGGCCTGATATTATCTTTTACGAGTGATCGTGGTCACGGCAAAACTGTGGTGGCAGGGGGAAACCGTTGACAATCTCGTAGGAAGTAGTTGTAGATTAACCTATCTACCCTATGTTTAGTTCGTTTCTCTTTATATATTCTGATAGATTCTGAAAGTAAATGTCCATTTCTCACATGTTCGTTCAATGCTTAACTTTTTAGGGGATAAAAAAGTATTCGCTTCACAGCAACAAAGTCCGGCAAATGAAAATACTTCCACCAAACCTAATTTCGGATGACATTTTTGTTAGCATTCCGACGTGCGAAAGGATTCTTTAACAGAGGATCACGATTTGTAAATTTCAGAAGCTTCTAAATGTACCGGTATGTGCAACGAGATAAACTTTACTGTGCCGTGCCGAGCATATGCATATATATGACGAGCATACATGTATGTATGTATGCATTTATGTTTATTTGTATGAATATCCATTTCTTTGGCACGCACTACAGGCCAAACAGCTTGGCGGAATGTGACGTATGACATATCATTAGAATCGTCTCGGTTTGCAGAGTAACATAGACCATAATTTTTAAAAATGGCGCTTAAAATTTGGAGAAAAATGGAGAGGGTGGGACGATTATTATCTCGGCAATATGGGTATCAAATGAAAGTTAGTAAACAAACCATTCTCATTATGTATATAAATAATAATACTTTTAGTTTTTTTTGTTTTACTATTTTTAACAATGCTACTATTTTATTTTATATATTAAGACTTATAATTGACAACATTATGCTTTTTTTAAAAGGATAAAGCATATAGCTAGAGGCTCCTTTACCATTGTCTCCTGCAAATAACCAATTATAATGAAATTCAAATAATAAAATTGTACATATTTCGGTTATAGGTAATTTAATACGTTTAAAGATTAGTTGGAGATGCCTTGTATAAACCCTTTTTATTTCTCTCTCTCTTACAATATTCTCAACTCAGAATACAATAGCATTAAGACTAACAGTAGTATGTAATATGGTTGGAGTCAGTGGACGGGAGATATTTCCGGAGCGAATCAGGAAAAATTATACCTCGCTTTATACTCTTTCAAAACGACAGGAAAACGATTCGAATAAAGTCAAAAAATTAAGCTTCTTATACCGAACTCATTCGAACATCAAAATGATCGTTGGAGGGAGATCTGTTTATGACAAGAAGTCCCAAGAAACCCCATTTGAAAAAGTTACTTTTAAACAGCATTCAGGTAAGTCACCAAGCGCTCCTCAAGTGCCCGTTAGATTTTATCACCGAATCAGGAAGATAATGAGTGGAAAGTTCGATCGCTCGAAACTCGATCAAAGGATTCTTGGAGAAACAATTCCTTTGCGTTCGTTTCCAGTTAAGAAATGTTCCGACTTTGTTAATAAATTTCTCCCGAACCCAAGGAAACTCATCGAAAGACTGACAATTTGTTTATACTTAAGCGGTTACTTCGATGCCTCCACTAGAATTATTGATTGATTCGTTATATAATTTTACTGGAAAATGAAACAAGGAAGCAATCAGCGCAGATAAGAAGATCAATCTAAAAAAACCGTCATAGATAAACACCTTGAATCCGGGGTAAAGACATTTTCATGACAGTATCAGTGTTATGCAGTATGTATGTATATTAGGAAACATTTAGTTGTCAGTGAAGCTACTCAAAATGTGCCGACGCCACAAAGCAACAATGCCTATTTAATACCTTAGTCGAGACTTGTCTGAAAAACATATTTTTGACTATTTATAAGTATCACGTCCGCATTGACTGTGATTTTTACTGAAAAGATTAATAGTTAAAAAGAAGTCACACTTGCAACTTGCGTACAATAAGGAACTTTAGGTATTTATTGTGTTTGAAATGCAACGGGAATGCTATTAAAAGCTTTATTATGTAAAACATTGGACTCCATCCAACTGCCAGTGCCCGAGTTGCCAGCGTAGAACGTAAATTATAGTACATTGTTCTTTAAACGCCATTAAAACGACTGTATATCAACTCGCATGGCATTTATCATGTCCATCTACTGATAGATTAAAGTTAATTGTATTAATGCAAATTAAATACAAAGTTCTGCCTTGAATGAGCGAATTTTATGAACAACGAAAAAAGCTGTTATTTCCAGAAGATTGAAAGGCTCAATAATGTTGCCAATTTCAATTTTTCGGTCGCCATTTTGGCGCGACCGGTTGCGTTTACGAGTTAAATTAACTTAATGTATCGTTATGGAGTAAAATGCGGAATACGGCAGTTTCCAATATATAAAGTGCAAATGAATAAGATCAATATTAATTTAATGAAAATTACTTTTTCCTACAGATCTATTATTGACAGGCAGAAATAATTATTATGGACGTCATCTATAATTACTAATATAAGATCTTTTAACTTCCGCAATAGAGTCTATAACTTCAAATAGAACTCCTGTTATATGATGAAATTTGCCTATAGACGTAAATAGGTACTTGTGACCATCTAACATCTTGTTGGCTGTATTGTCGTTTGCTACTTCAGTTATATAGATACAACGAAGTGCTGTATGGCCATCCATCAATCACATAGCCGTGTCGGATAACGAGGCGTCAATCACTAATCCAGTGGCGATATTGTCGTGTTAATAGTGCCCGGATTAGTTTACACGGGGCGGCTTAACTCTTCGCTGATAACGTGACGCAGGATCGGCATTCAACTGATTAAACTAACAAATTGACTGGCCAAGTGATGCAGTAGACACACTTTCTTTCTGCAACTGCGGTATTGTACTGCATTTTGACTAATGGTAATACTAACATGGTATGCAAATATGTCGTGTAATTAGTTGTCAGAGGTCCTCTCCTACTCACGTTCAGATAGGAAACTTTGAGATTATCTGGGATTAATTACCGATGATCAGCGGTAATGGCCACTTACGATCCGGTAGAAAAAAGCATGCAGTTCATGCTTTTTTTTTACTTTAATGTTATATAAAAAAAAAAAAAAAACAAAACAATAGGTTTGGTGTGACTGCCGCTTTTTAATATTTTTAATGATACGACAAAACCTCCGGTGACCACAAACAAAATATGTTTTTTAACGTTCGAATAGACATTTTGACATTTTTCCTCCGTGAATTCCTTCAAAAGTTTGTACACGAAAAGTCAATTTAAATTAACACCACAAAGCACAAAGCTCAATACATCATAAGAAATTTAAGCATTAAACGAACTTATAGGTAGTAGGTGATTCAATATCGTTACCCTGAGTGCTTTTCCCGATGAAAAAAGTTGAGGGCCGCCTTGAGGGCTTGTAACAGAATTTATGGAGGAAGGTAAGAGTTTTCTCGCGACGTCGTCTGCCACAAAAAATGTAGGTTTTTTCTTGCGATTTTCCTTGTTGTTGTAAAATATTTTTAATGTATCAAAATGTAACTACTAGCGACGTCTAGGTCAAGCAATATGTACTAAATTGTTGATCATAAAATATACTGTATGTTAAGGTATTTTAAAAATATAGAAAAATAAGTTGGTCTGCACTGAATAACTGACGTGTATTACTTCAGTTGGGAGGTGCAGTCAGATTTTTTGCATGAACTGTCTTTAGTTATTGATCTGAGATATATAAGTAGAAAATAATAGAGACAAAAAGTCAAAGTAAAATGATGAATCATGTTGATGCCCATGAAATAAGTTGAAGTGTTTTGCTCTTGACTTTGTATAATTAAATAGTAATTACATTTACAATACTGATGTATATTTTAAATGTGTGGTTATTTCCGAAGCGAAAAATAAAACTCTTCATTTTGTTTCTCTTTAAACAGCAAAAACGATAAATGAACAAATAAAATAAATATTTCCTAGCAATATCAATTAACGTAATTATTCTCTTCCTAAATTACAAATACGTAATCAATATGGTACTAAAGAATCACGGCAGTACCTAACTTGGTGAAACTCAATCTATAAAATGTTTAGTTTCCATTATCAAAGAACTAAAAACTTTCTAAAAACCCGGTACATATAGACAAGCAATTTTTTAGCCAAAGACAAGCGAGACCATAGACAAGAGTGGTTGAATAATATTTGTTTAAAATTTACCTGAAACACTGGCACGGCAATGGATGTGCAAATAGGTATTAGCGGTATTAAACGAGCACTCTGATCGCGTAATGAAAATTTATTACGTGTAGAGTTTATTAGTACGATGCAAGGTTTGATGAAGATTTCTTAGGAGAATGTTAGTATGATTAATTTTGCCAATGCACCTTTGCAAAGTTATTGTAAGGAGTAGTCCGATGGATATATGGTGGTGGATGACTGACCATTAAAGGCTAAACTCTATGAGCTTTTGTGCTCCAAACGGAATATTTTTTTTGCCAGACTGAAGTAGCAAACAAGCACGTAAGTGGTCACCTCCTTCCATGGATGTCTGTAAACAACTTCATACAGAACAGTTATTCTATTTGAAGTCGTTCACACATGCGTTACTGTTTCTGAGGGCTGGGATGTTCGCCTCAAATACAAGTAAGCCAGCAACCATACCCTTCCACCAAACTTCCATATGAGGCAACCATCGTGATTGACTTCAGACGGAACCCCTGTTCTATATAAAGTTACTTACAAATGTCCGTGGGCGGCAGTTGCCAGTTACCATCAGATGGAGAGTGCATGCTCGTTCAGAATAAATCTGTAAACTAGCAACACCATTAAAACGTTATAACAAAAAACCCGACTGCCTAAAACGATTTTTAATCATATTGATATTTAATTTAACGTTTTTTTTTTGTTTTTGTCAAAATATTGAAGTAAAAGTATGTATTTAGATTGGACTATTTACTAGTTTTCATTTGACATCAATTTGACTGTAATCGTAAAAAAATCGTCCCTCCCCTCTCTTTTTCCTCCATTTCCAGGCGCCATTTTAAAATTATATAGCCTACGTCACTCTACAAATTGCGTTGATTCTAACGATATGTCACACATCACAATCCGTCAAGCCGTTTGGGCTGTAGCGTGCAACAAAGAAATGAACATACATACAGACAAACATACATACATACCCTCGAAAAACATTAAAAATGTTTACGCATATTACATAAGTAAGGATGATTATGTATTGCATGATTTACATAAAAAAGATTTAAACTTCATTTTGGTACGATATTGTTGTACTAAATATCCATTAAACAAGATAGCATTAGGGACAAAACATTTAGGCAATAATCTCCTTTCTCCCCAAGCTAATTCATTGCTATCGCAAGATTTATCTATTCCCATTTTTGTAAACCTTGACCCACAAGTTTCGTGAAACAAAAGTTAAAAGATGTTTTTCGTCCAACTGGCTTTGATTGAAGAGTCGGCTAACGAGCATCCAAGAGTTATGAGAGAACAATACCGGTCCGCAACTCTTACCTAAAAACTTTATCATTTGTTTCCATACAGATTGTAAACTAATTAAGGTTTAGCGACCTCCTCATCTCATCAAGAAATGACGCCATATTTTGAATTACGCTATCGAAGTTTTTTCAACATCTTGCATATAATAGTTTCGAACTAAGACTATTGGAACACGGCCGGTCCTGGCATAATCAACTGCGAAGGATTGGAGGATCAAATTCCGGCCATACACCAATGTCTTTTCAGTGACGTGCTTATTAAAAAAAATACCACTTTTTATAACTCAACGAAATGAAATCTAAATGCTTTTGTTTGTGATATTGTGAAAGTAACACACTGCTCCACTCTTAAAGGGGGGGTCCCTTCTAGAGTATCAATAGGATAATGATAAAAAAACTATTATTTTGAATCGAATTATTCTTATGTATTTACTGAAACAAATTATACCGCTTATATGAAACATATTGTAATACTTATTATATATTTAAATGCTAACTGTGACATTTTGATAAGGACAGTGATGTTTGATTGAGATTTATTACACTTTTACCATTTTTTTCAAGTTAGAAAATAAAGATTGTATAAAATATATTTCAATACTTATTAAATATTTTAATGCTAACTGTGACATTTTAATAAGGACAGCGATGTTAAATTGAGATTTATTACACTTTTTACAAAAGTTTTAAGTTAGAAAATAACGGTATATTTAACGAAGTCATTTACATATTTTAAATTATAACTTATTTTAAGTTAACGTAAAGTTTAAAAACGCAAGGAACAATATAGTACTGAAAGTTCTTTTCAAAGTTTTTAAAAGTGAATTTGAGAATTGAAATAATAGCGTTCATTATTTAAATTTCAAACGTCCATTACGACCGTTTAATATTTCTGAAATAATAATAATTTTCAATAAAGCCTTACATTACGGCATGGCAACCTTAAAACATTAAATTAAATAGCTTTGCATTATTAATTCATTTCTTAGAACCCTCCAAGGGTTGAAAGATAAACTGATGGGTTAGGGGGTGATCGCCACCCCCGCTTTGACACGAAAAGTAAAGATTAGATTGTGAAATGTTGGATATGGTAACTTGATACGGATATTTCAAAAATAATGTGATAGAACGAGCAAAACATGAAACTTTTTGCTATCAATGATTCGAATAGAATATCTACTAAACTGCTACCTACCATTGAAATTATTATGAAAATAAAAGACGACTTTTTTTGTTTTTGTACCTGTGTAGTTTAATACCTATATTATCAAATGTCAAAAGTCATTCCTTCTCCCCCTTTTCCCCTATTTACGGCCGTTATTTTTTGAAAAATTCCCCCTCCAAACTGAGACGATTCTAATGATAAGTCAAAGTCATATATCACAATTCTTCAGGCCGTTTGGGCTGTAGCGTGCCGAAGAAATGGACATACATAAATACAAACATATGTAAGTGTATATAACATGTGTGCATACACGCTCGAAAAAAAACACCCTCATCCTGATGTAGTAGGGTAAAAAATATAAATAACTTTATTATAATTGGTTATTGTCGTCTATCTCGTACTATGTCAAACGAAAGACATGTCTGGTTTCTTCTTTGTAAGATCGAATGAGATCCTTTAAGACTCTTTTACTAGTTACTACTCACAACTTGCTTTGTTTGATCTTTGTCTTTAGTATGTACCGGGGCCCTCTCTTTATATACAAAACTAAAGTTACATTTACGTGTCACCTTTGTTTTATTATAAGAAGCAAGTAAACTTACAATCCTAAAAGATCTCCTGAACAATGATTACTCCTAACTGTGACAATTTCGTAACAGTTTAACCAAATTATGATTTATTAAGTATTAGTATTAATAAGTATCTATAGCATTAGATTAAGTATTGATAACTGACACGGATTTTTCTGATGATTACAGAAGAGACATCTCGATAGATAATTTATAATGTTAATCTAAGAAGCTTTAAAAGTGACTAAGATAAAAACAGAATAAGACTCAGGAAGGTGTGAATTTAAATACCACGTCCTCTCGATCGTATTCCTATTCGTCCAGCAGACCCGATCGGTGGATATCCCAAGGGACAAGTCGGGATAATCAAGTCAGCGAGCCGTTTGCAGGCCGCCATCATGTTTATGGCGCGTTTTAAACCCCCAATCGTCGCCGCAACCTGTTAACTTTTCGCATTCGGAAAAACCCTATTGCACTTCTTTTCTGTTGAGGAGGAAACCTTAAAAAAAATACCTGATGCATTGAGAGTGACGCCGGGTTATGCCTTTATGTATAATTATATAGGGTTTTGTATATGTTGCCTCTTACAAAAAGCAGGCTAATTATAGGATCTACAAGAACAAACGTATTGAAACTATTATAATACTAGAAGTGATCGGATAGAACATTGCGCAGTATTTGAACTAGTAGCATCGTTAAAAACATCGAAACAAAAACCCCGACTGCTTAAAACGAATTTCTTGTTCAAAATGACATATATATATTTAATTTAACGTTTGTAGGAGTTTATATCAAAATAGTCAAGTAAAAGCATTACGATATATATATTTTTAGATTGGTCTATTTACTAGCTTTCATTTGATACCCATATTGTAGTCATAGTAAAAAATTCGTCCCTCCCTCCCTTTTCTTCTATTTTCAGGCGCTATTTTTAAAAATGTCACTATGCAAACTGTGACGATTCTAATGATATGTCATACGTCAATCTGTCCAGCCGTTGGGACTATAACGCGTATCCTTCTGACGTAGTCTTCTTAGTCCGATTAGCGTTTACGTTTACCGTTAACCTAATAATCTCTTACTAAGTGAATAGATAACGTGACCATACGTCCCGTTTAGAACGAGACCATCCAGTTTTTCA
>DWNE01003924.1:0-15922 GCA_018249875.1 Cecropterus toxeus
GGTGGTAGAACCAATGTAGTTCGACCGGGGAAGTACCACCGCCACGCCTATTTCTAGCGTGAAGCAGTTCTTGCGTTTCGGTGGATGGATGTGGTTGCAGGGTCACTTCTATATGAGGCGATCACCTCAGTCCTCGGAAGTAGCAACGCATCTGTGGTCGACTTCATATGGAGCCCCTGTTCTGTATGAAGTTGCTTACAAATGTCTATGGGCGGCAGTAACCACTTACCATCAGGTGAGCTGCTTGCTCGTTTGCTACTTCATATTAATAAAAAATAAAAAAAAAATGTAGTCGGATAAATACTACTACTTTTATTGAATGAGAATAATGATGCGTAAGTTGACTTTCGTTGATCCTATGGCAAATATTATAAAATTACCTTAATTTCTACTAACAGTGTACTGCATGGAGTTAATCCATGCAGTACACATATAGGTCTCGTGATTTGTACGCCCTTATCCCTAAACCGCTTTAAATCATTATCTATTCCTGTTCTCCTTCATAACTCCGTATCGATTAAATGTGTTGGCGGACATAAATTGATGGCCACCTACAAATGTTGGCTACGTCCGCCGCGCGGTCCAAATAGCAAACTATTTGCGTACAGTCCGGATGTAAACATTGCTGTATTTGCTCAGTAGTACTATCAATGAGCAAACGTTTTTACATTTATATTAAACGCTTGCAATTTAAAACGTCTGCACCGGTTTCAACGGCTTTAGAACGACAGTATAACTTGATGTTCTAGCGTTGAAATGTATTGTAAAACGAGTACGATTGGACCTAGGAGATACCACCACCACACTTATTTTTAGCGTAAGGCAATTCTTGCATGAAGGGTGTGATTACCAGCTCACTTCCATATGAGGCATTCATTTTAGTATCGGGAGTAGGTATTTGATTGACTTCAGATAAAACCCCCGTTCTATATAAAGATGTCCATGAACGGCAGTGACTATTTACCACCTTGAAGAAGCAAATCTTAATGAACTCCATCATCGTTTGCTACTTCAGAAACTTCAGAAACTTAGAGCAGCAATACGTACATACAGACATGAATATAGCGATAACATTGGCAATACGGGCTTCATAGCAGGCACATGAGGTAATAGCAGATGGCATTTGGCGATAAAAAGTAGAATAATTCAAGTCAAAGAATAAAACAAGAATAAATTAAATCATTGAAAGTTCGTCAAGAATGAACGAAATAGTAGAATAGAAGAGCGATCGAGCAACGTGGTCCATGAAAGGTATTTAGGATATCCACGAATCATAAGGGGACATCATAGGGGAAATCATAGGGGACAGCGGTTGTTGCTGGTATATAGGATGGTGTACATAAGCACTGAATACTTTAGACGTAAAGAATGCTCATTGAATTAATTCAAGACCAAAAATTCTCCATGTTTCTTTAAGAGCTTCTTAAAAATCCGCGCAGGGCTGACTCGAATCCAAAATTATTTATTGACTTCTCCCGTGTTTGTGGGCAGTGGAATAGTGCCAACTTCACTTAAAGAGTCATTGAGCCCATCGCGGCATGGCTAAGTGGAAAGATTAGTTATAAGACGTTCCTCAAGTAAGTTGTAGCTAAGTGTCGGTCGGTTATATCAGAGTATCATGCGAGTTCCGAATGAGGAAAGTGACCTAAAATAACTTGTGTAGTTTACTTTGCTCTCCATACAGTACATTGTCTGAATTATGATACGAGAGTTGCGCAGCACTATCAAGTTGAGGTTCAATTAGTATTTAGTTACTGAAGGATATCGGACCGTTCTATAATATAGAACGGTCCGATGTGTATTATATAATGTACGCGTAATAATATCTAAAACTTATAATTACACCGTATTGATTTCTATTTAAGGTTGGAAGTACCTATATGATTTTCATCTGACGAAGACATTGAGTATCTTCTTAAGATGAACATTTTGATGTTGGGGGTTTTTTTTAATGTAAAAATTACAAACTAGCTGAGTCTACCAATGTTTTGTAACTACAGCCGCCCATAAACATCTATAATCAACCTCAGATAGGATAACAGGTTTAAGTTAAATCGGCTACAAGTGCCCTGCGTCCCCTAAAGGATAAGAATCCTCGTGTAAGTGTGTTACCTCGTGCCTTACCACACTCTTTAAACGAAAGCACAGCAGCATTTCTGTACCGAGACAGAAATAGGTGTGGCTATGTAATACAACACAATTTAATATTATCCCATATTGAGATATGGTATAAAAATCGTATATTAATAAACACTTAAAATAATAAATCGCACGTGTTACCAGACCCAGAGCGTATATTCGTTTTTCATTTCGTCTTGCAACCCTCGCGTTATTTTCGTCGGTCGCAATAAAGGTTTAATAAACCACCATAACGACTTATTCAACCCAAAAATTAAACGATATGTTTTCCGCAAAACTAAACCGCTCAAAGCTTCGTGTAGCGCACTTTGTAGGCTATAAAATATTTTACGTCAGTCACAGGTGTTGTATGAAAATCCTTGGTACTGAGTGATCGTAAAGGAGCTCTTATGCGGTGCGCCGACTGAAACCGTAGACCGGTAGAATGTAAACGCGACGAGTCTATCAACTGGTCGGTAAACTATTCCGCTGATAAGAAAATTTATGAACAAGTACCTGGTTGACCGAGCTTCGCCATTTTTCTGTTTTTCTGGCATCATAATGCTCCATCTTTCGAGTAGAAAGAGTTTTTTACTTTTTTCGCAGAGTTGCCCTCATCGGTCATAACATCGGTAATTTTTAATACTGATCTTTTTACGCGAGAATAGGTGTGGCGGTGGTCCCTTCGAAGTCAATCAAAAAAGAATTTTATCCGGGGTAGTACCACCGCCACACCTATTTCTAGCGTTAAGCAGGTCTTGCGTTTCGATGGAAGGGTGTGGTTGCCGGCTCACTTTTATATGAGGCAAACATCTCA
This sequence comes from Cecropterus toxeus, assembly GCA_018249875.1. NCBI lineage: Eukaryota > Metazoa > Arthropoda > Insecta > Lepidoptera > Hesperiidae > Cecropterus > Cecropterus toxeus. The sequence continues at coordinate 2,936 of DWNE01003924.1, forward strand.
GTCCTCGGGAGTAGTAACTCATGTGTGGTCGACTTCAGATAGAACCCCTGTTTTATATGAAGTTGCTTACACATGTCGATGGGCGGTAGTAACCACTTACCATCAGGTGGGCTGCTTCCTCGTTTGCTACTACATATTTATAAAAAAACACTTTTGCTATTTATATCAATACTATCCACTCAAGTAATAAAATCATCATAATAACAATTTGTTAGAATATTCTCAGAATTTATGAACGTTTACATAATTCGAATGGAAGACTGTAATTAACTGCCCGATATGCATGAAGGTTTTTGTCTTGAGTGTGGAGATATTTTGAACATTAATAGGACCACTTACAAAAAAGCAAGTGGGTTTTAATGGGATAGTAATGCTAGTAACTATTTGCTTAACGGCGACAATAGCTGATCCCCATAGGAACATAATAATCGTTGTCAGTATAATGATATATCGATATATAACTATTACAATATAATAATATGATATTCATTTTTAATACATAATTAAATTGCTTTATTATTAAAAAAAATATAAATTGCCATGTCTTTTACGATATTTATTATTACTTTATTAAATCATTCGATAAAAGTATTTATTTAGACTGCACAAAGTTTAAAAAATGTCTACTTTATTTTTATTGAACGTAATCTCACACTTCTAAGCAAAATCGCAAATTGGAAAGTGCAGATGGGAACAAGTGTGTGAAGTGATCCGCGAAGAGGTCGGCGTCCATATGGGTCACCGGGACTCCGGTTACCAGGAGCAGCCGCGACCGTGGGAATGTCACCCTAATATAGATACTAGCAGACCCGTGTCCACTTCGTTGGACGTTAAGAAAAATGGAGTATCTGTTTGCATTTATTATTTTTATCCATAAAGCGTAAATTAGTCTCATAGAGCTTGCTTCAAAACGTGCGAACTTTCATACAGATTTTTAACCCCTATTTAAACGGAAAGTCGGAATTGCCTTTATATTTATATAGATGTAGATTAATATAGCGTGCACTGACGAAGAGAAACAAGAGCAATTGGAACTGTGATACCATATATTTTATAAATTAATTAATAATATAAGATAATGCACTAAACATAGATGTGAAAGAGCGCCAACAGATAATTGACAATAGAATAATAGACATTAATTTGAAGCGCAATTAGCGCATGCGTCCATATTTCCAACATAGGTTGTTGGAGAAGTTTCACCGTGACCACGATCTTCCACTTGGGTAGAAAGGCAGTTAATAAATTAAAATGGCCTATCGTGATTAAAAGTAACAGAATAAAATGTGTCAATTCCGCGATTGAGAAAAAAAACTTATCTTTCAACTTTTCCATGTCTCTTTTCTAAGTTACTGATATTTTACTACAAAGTGAAAAATAACTTAAATATAAGTATGGTGATGAAAGTTTGGACACTTTAATTTGTTTTTTTTTTATAATATTATTATAAAGGATGCACTGGATCACGACGTGTCATATCCTGAAATATAAATTATGTAAAACCTTTGATAAAAAGTTGAAAAATACAACAGCTACACTGAGTTATTCAGAAAACACAACGTTATCTGCGAAATCATAAAAACTGTTTAGAACAGGTATTTAAAATTCATTTGGTTACTTAGTAAAATGATTTGCAAACAGGTATATAGGCCGGGACTCTCCGGGACAGCTGAGCCCGTGGGAGCATCATATCGATTACTTTGCAGAAATATCGTAAAACAGCGGCATTGCGAGAAAATTATCTACCCTGCGAACGGAAGAGAAAACTTAAAAAAAATCATTATTAAAAATACATCACGTACAAACTATGTATATTTAAATATATATATATCTATGTATGTATATACACAGTATATGTGTAGCTCATGGAAAACGTTCGGTGATGACGACGCGAGAGCTATGACTTATTCACTCAAAATGTACGCAACGCGCCTAAATAAGTTACAGTAGGTATACTAACAGTATTTACAGAAATTTAGGCATGTATTTCATTACAATTTTTTGAAAATTTTTGAATAAATAATACTTAGAAATTAAATTAATAATTACAATGTATATATGTATATTATATGTATATTTTTACATAAGGATTTATTTCAATATTTGAATCCTAATTAAGCATAAACAATTACGTTTTTATTACCTATTATATAATTTAACCATAATTAATGACACCGTGAATTTTATATGAAACGGAACATTCATTTGCGCCGAGAATGAACGAAATATTAAAAAGTGCAGTATCCGTCTGCTGTTAACGGCAAAGTGAAGCTTTAATTACTTACCTATTATTCTTAATTAACAACCCTATGATGGTAATAAAAGGGTTTCATTTATTTTGAATGAATATTAGTATGAAAAGAAAATGTAAGCGCATTAATTCATTCATATCTATTATAAAGATGCTTTAAACTCTTAATTAAGTCTTAAAAATTGTAGTGATCTTATTTAACTAGAATTTTATAAGATTTAAGGTAGAAATATTTGTAATTCGATTGTGGCACAAGTTGCTTATCATGAAATTCGTTTGTAACTTTAAATCCTTATGATACCATTACTTAGTTACTTTTGTTATTTTTCTTGCCAAAACCGTTTGTAGTTCGACTGATGCGGCAGTTATAACTTACAGTAAGACAGCATTCTCGTTTATTCCTATCACAACTTCCAATATTTGTAGAGTAATGAGTAATAAGATTAATGTCAATACAAAACTACATGAATATTTATTTAAATATTGAAGCCACTTTATGTGATGTACGTCCCTACTGACTGTCGATTTATTTCTGACTTGTACCAATTAAGAATATTTTTTCATAAGTAGTTTTAAATTAAACTTAGGTAAATTCCATAATTACATGAGATGTGTTGAAACATTTAGTCTTTATGTGCATTAAACTTAAACAGTAATTATGCAATGTTTTATTGTTTCAGATATCTGGAATGAACCAAATTAAAATCCCGCATTACCGACCACCGGACCAGACGTCCAGGTACACTTAGAATGTATTTTGCATGCTTCATATAGTATTTCCTCTAATATATAACATACGAGCCTTTTCCCGTGACTCTGCCCGCTTGGATCATGTACCACAGCAAAGAGCATCCTATGTGTTTATCCAGGCCATACTCTCAAGTTTTTTTATCAGACTGAAGTATGAAACGAGCACGCATTCCACGTAATGGTGAGTGATCACTGCCGCCCATGGACATCTGTAAGCAAGTTTATTTATAACAGCTGTTCTATCTGAAGTCGATCACTGATGCGCTGCTACTTCCGAGGACTAGGGTGATCGCCTCAAATACAAGTGAGCTGGCAACCACACTCTTCCACCAAAACGTAAGAACTGCTTTACGATATAAATAGGTGCGGCGGTGGTACCGGTCGAACTACACTGGTTCTACCACCTAGTATATTTATTTGTGTGACAAATTTCATCCAAATACAATCAGTAGTTTTGCCTGAAAGAGTAACCTACACACATACATCCTCACCAAATTTCGCACTTAAGTATAATATTAATAAAATTTTACACATTCCTAATTATTTTTAATTAACCGACTTATTTTATATAAGATCCAATGTACTTTGCTATGAATCAGCAGCAATGGCAACATTATTTTCTAGAGGTTTGGCTGTCAATTGACTGAAATCGTGCATTCTTTATGAAGACCGAAAAAGACATCCGTATGATACCAAGTAGGAAATGCCCGAATTCCGGACGAAATTATTATTTCGTGCGTACATGCTGTGAATAAGGAACTAATGTTCGATGAAACTGCGTTTTTAATGTGGTTTACAAAAATATCGTCTATGCTAGAATATGTATGATTCCACTGCAGAAATCCATTCATAGTTACATATGATCAGCCGAATTTTCGATGTCAAGAACGATTTAGCGCACGAGTTATTCCAACAAACTTTGAGTGCAGTTCCAGTAATGCATCTTTGATTTGAGATATGATTTAGGTATTCGACATTGATTCACGATATGCACACCGCATCCCATTTAATATATAGGAGACAGCATTCATTTGTTCACGCAGAGGCTAGTAGATCACTATTAAATCTATGAAATGTTTCAGCCTTGTGTGTAGTGCAGGCATAATGACGCGATCTATTTTCCCATTTCTGTTTCGACAACGCTCTGAACTGCTTCACTTTACGCTTACATTCGAAATTCAAATGTAAACAAATGTAATATCAAACAATTCGTCGTATAATATCGCGCTCCTCGTAATATTATTGCGCTCGGTTGCCATGCCAACGGATTTGGTACGAGGGAGGCACAACAAACCGGGCTTTGAATATTTTCAAGTCTTCGCGATATCTGGGACATCCCGTATTGTTATTTCGCATATAAATGAAGTGTTTAGGCTTATGTCCTTTCTACGCGTACGATACGTCTCTTTATACCTATGAAAAAAACAGATCCTTTTGTTTTTGACATTATGTTCTTAATAATAAACGAGTAAGTAAAGTAAGAATGTTAAATTTAAAACTAAGTGAAGTAAGTTCAATTGAGTAAGTCAGTACGACCTACGTTGTGAAGCGGTCACCATACCGGTCTGATTCGCTATCGGTCCTGGGTTCGATTCCCGGCCAGTCAGATATGAATATGATGTTTGTTTAATCTAGGTCTGGGTGTTTGTGTATTTATTTTCATACATGTCCATTGCATACAGAAAAATTCACAATATTCTTTTATTTATGGATATCTGTAATCGACACCTGATAAGAGTCTTACCTGGAATTAGCTACAGGTGCACTGTTAACCCTGAGTACTAATTTGGAATTCCTCGGATAAATATCTCCCTTTCCACGCCCTTCAAACCACAATACAGCAATGCATAACGCTTATATATAAGGCAAACATCTTAGTCCCCAGGAGTAGCATCGCATCTGTGATCGATTTCAGGTATAACCCCTTTTCTATATGAAGTTGCTTGTATATATGTTCTATATGAAACCCTTTTTCTACATGATGTTTATGGGCAGCAGTAGCCACTTACCATCAGGTGAACTGCATGCTAATTTGCTAGTTCAATAAGATAAAAAGGTAATCCTAGTATGCGGCTTTGAGTCAAGAAAACGTTATTATATTTTCCATTACGATTTCCGTAAAAATCCTACCGCGAGTCATAAAAACTTCGTTCCAAAATGAACAGTGTAACACGGAAGCAAATTTGGTATCCATGCATAGATATCAATCTAACTTGCGTCTATTTGCGCAACACGAATGACAGATCGGCTGATAGTGCCGGTACTCGAGTACCTTAAATCCCTTTGCATAATAAAACCAGTCAAGTGTACAGTTCTGAAAAGTGCGTTCTATAAATAACTACCCACTTGACCTGGTTTACGATAACCCCAGGAATTCCGCCCCGAACTATATTTATGTAGATAGACACATAATATCAATGTTGCTACGTCAGGAAGCTATGCATAACTTAAAGGATGATGCATGTCAATTTACTAGCGGTAAGGTGTGATTGCCAATCACATACGCACATAAACATGCGTAAATAAATTTGACTTAAACTAAAGGTTAGAGAAATCGTATACTGAAATATATACATACATAAAAAAACAGTAAAATCATCAGCATCTTACGAAATTATTTATCTACTGAAATAGCTAACCTCTGTTGGTTATTTAGAACTTTATTGCTGACCTTATGACCCTAATGTTCAACAATAAAGTTCTAAACAGCTGATGGATATATATAAAAAAATGGTATTCCCCAAATAGCCTTTTTTTACGAGATTAGGAACAAATGAGTATACAGTCGGCTGTAACGGTAAGATCGCTGCGGCCTATGGACATCTGTAAGGAACACTACGCAGAATAGAGGCAATCAGCGTATAAGTGAACCTGCAACCACATCCATTGAAATGCAAAATTTACTTTACGCTAGAAATTGGTAGAAAATGGTACCCAGTCGAACCACACTTGTTCAACAACCTAGTAATAACTTACCTACATAACTGGGTAGGTACTCTTAACATAATTGCAAGCTAGACAACATTATCTTTTAAACAAGCATCTCTAATAAATGGTCGTGAGGTCCTTTAATATGAGACTTGTATGAATTGTGCGACGGTCATGATGGCCCTGAGCCAAATAAGATCCTTAGTTTAATAAGACGCAGAGGATACATAAATCAACACACACATGCTAGCGACTAGAGTGTTGTGTGAGTATCCTTGAAGTTAAAACCATTTCGCTTGCATTTTTTGCGTAAATATACCGCGATAAACATTAAATTGCTCGCTAGCTGTATCTAGGTTAGTTCATAACTCTAATTTCAATTCAGAGAATATCTATGAATATACCTAGTCAATCTTTATTAAGTTGAATTACAAAGTATTAATTAATTTAACAAATATATACATAATATAAAATAACTTAAATTTAAAAAGAAACATATAACCTAGTCTGAATTAAAATTAGAAGGAATATGAGGTGACCATCTCAGTCATCACATTAGTGATAGACTACACATATAGAACCCGTGTTCAATATGAAGTTGCTTACAAATGTCCATGGGCGGCAGTAACCACTTACCATCAGGTGGGCTGCTTGCTCGTTTGCTACTTCATATTTATAAAAAAAAAAAACCTGGCTGGTACATTTGCAAAATTGCTATATTTCGTACAACCACGCCATCTACTGTCGAGAAATTAATATCAATGTATAAAAATATCGGTTTCTGACAGATAGCGTTATAAAGAGGAAATTACTTAATTCATTATTTAGAAAACGATTTTTGACACTTGCCTATATTAACCCCAAATTAACGTTAAGTAAACATATAATTTCACCACCATTCTGTCAAGCGCATGTACGAAAACTCTTGGGCTTACCATACTTGGTGACCTCATACACCGTAAATAATCCCTTAATCTAATAAAAGTGTTAATAAGGAGCAGAGGATACATAAATCAATTGTTAGCGAGTGCGAGCCACGTGTTCGGGACTGTTGCGGATAACGGCGTCGTGTGCTGCTGAATTATCGCGTGTTTTCGCAAAGCCTGAGACATCTTGCAATTAATGTCTTATAATATACTTACAGAATAATATATTTAAAAGTTACACAAGAAAAAATTACCACTGAATACCTATTGACTTCGTTCGAGTTATGAACGAGATTACTTAGCACTTCATTCAAAGGTACTTTGACCTTATAGTCCTTAATTATCAAAAATTGACTTAATACTCATTTATATAATGCCTTATTAACAAACGAAGCGTCAAGCGCGTTCTGGTTTGAAGGATGTGGTAAGGGAGAGACACTTACAAGGGGCATTTCATCTTATACCTTAGGGGTGGCAACGGATCTGCGGCCAACCTCAAGTAGGCCCCGAAGTCTATTTAGGAGTGATTGATTTTAGGCGACAGTAAGAGTAATGACAGCCAAGTGGTTAAAACTCGGCCTCTCAGCCGAATCTTGGCTTCGATTGCCAGACCACGATTTTTGCTTAAATGACGTGCATAATAAAAATTATCATTTCTTTAGGGTGAAGGAAACATTGCGAGGATACCTACACACTCAATTGTTTACAGTTCTCAGAAATCTATGAAGTTTACCAATCGCATTTGACTATATCCTGAAACTCTGAAATTCTGGGAAGAGACCCGTTCTCAGCAGTAGGACAATAATGTTTCGACGTTGGTAAAAACGCGAAGTATAATTTTATTCCCTTTAACGTTTGTGTCACTTGCAGCAAACATCTTAAAGTTTAATAAGCAGCGGATGGCTCATAAATCAACCGTTAGAGAATGTGGGCCACGTGTTAGCGTGTAGGGATAATGGCGACGTCGCGTGCCTCGCCGAATTATCGCACGCGTTTTACACTACATTACACAACTCAACAAAACCCGCGATTAATACACTCAAAATGTTACATTAACTTGCTGTAAACTAAATTGCCAAGTGATTAACAATTGTGCTAATGTTGATATACATTTGGCTGGAATGCGGTGTGATCAAGTACAAAGGATGTTATTAAAACATAGAGGATAGTAACTAATTATGTATATGGCATAATATACCTATTTCAGCCTTGTAACAGCTACTTCAAGTGCGGCTGTGTTCTAATTTGGAAAGGCGTGGAAAAGGAAATACACCTGTACATGGCTTGATATTACTTAAAGGCAATAAATCCTCTTGAGACACCTTAGACAGGACTTTATTTCTATCTGGGATTCATTACAGTTGCTTATGGACAGTTTTAGCCACTAACATCAGGTTCAATGTAAAAAAAAATAAACGCTTTCTACACTCATAGTTCCACAGTAGGATTTTCTCCTGTGTCGTGGGTGCCGTGGACACACCGAGACGAATACGCAAACACCCAGACACAGAACAGAAATCTAAACTCATTATTCACATTTCTGTCTGGCCGGGGATTGAACCCGGGACTATACCGTGTTCATCTGCTACTTTTATATTACTCGTATCAATAAGTTGAAAGTCTGTTATGTTAATAAATATGCGGATTATTAGCAAAACGGAAACATTGTTCAATATAATTTTATTGCAATGTTCCAACTTATTTTATGACAAACTTCTCGGTTTGGTTATAACATTAACCGCCAAACGTGCCGGCAACGTTCCGTCGTAACACTTGTAACAAAAGTTCACCGTTGAAGCTTTTCGCGACGACACATAAACCAATAAACTTCCAAGCTTTATTATAGGAAAAGAATTCCTTCAAAACCAAGTTTGGACGAGTTTCATGTCATACAATGTTGAATACTTGAAGTATTACATAATATGAATTCTAAATGTTTCTGAAATTGTAGACGTTATAACCATACCACCGGTCATCCATAGGCATTAATTGTATTCAGAAAGAATAATATATATCTTCGAGCCACAATATATACCCCACCTAGTTCTTTTTCTCTCTTTACTCTTTCTCGTTATTTATTTTCCTGTTCTTTTCTTCTTTTCGATAGATAATACTTTCAAACATGAAGTATTAAATTCGTAATAGTATTATTTGAATAAGTAAATAACTAGTAATACATAACTTATGAAATTTCCCTTTTAAATAATAATAATACCACACACACACACAGACACGCTTTCTACACTCATAGTTCCACAGTACGATTTTCTCCTGTGTCGTAGGTGCCATGAACACACAAAGACGAATACACAAACACCCAGAGCCAGAAAAGAAATCTAAATTCATCATTCATATTTCTGTCTGGCCGGGAATCGAACCCGGAACCCACTGCGCGTCAGACGCGTCTCACGCGGGTCCGTCAAATTTTATAATCTCCCTAAGGTTCTTTCAAACGTTAAGTATCTTAATGATTTCGTAATTAAAGTAAATTGTGCATCGCATCTACATTGAAATATTCGCTACCAGTAATATATCAAGCTCTTCCCAAATTGATTGCTGATTAGACTGTTAAATTACTGCTTCAATCTTCAAGAGAAATGTATCAAATTTAGGTAAATCGCTTTCGATAGTACTCGTCTAAAGTGGCACCCTTAAGGTTTATTCGTAGAGATTTTTCATTGAGATTTTCCTATGTTTAGACAATACAATTAATTGACTTGTGTTTATCGATAATCTAATAAATATTTTTAATAATAGAGATCATTTTTGTCCGAGTTCATTACAAAAAAGGAGGAAAAAGGACGACAAAGCTACAAAATATTTTCATAAACCCGTAAAGAATTTGTCATGATTAAATTTATTGAATTGAATCTATAAGCACACGTCAAACTAACTTAATTTCCTTGATTAACTTATTAATTTACGTTTCGTCGTAAAGATCATTATTGAAGCCACATTTTTTTTACAAAACGGTTACCTACTTAATTATTAGATTAGAGATTATTTGGAAAAAATACAATAAATAGTAACATCTCAAAACTATGTCTAGTACTCTAGTAGGTACATCATTCGTCTAGTATGAGATAAACAAACCTGTGGGATTTTAGTCAGTGTACACATGCGGAAAAGTAGTGAACATATCGGCGTTAATGGATGATCTGTTTTTTGCAGGGCGTGGGCCTGAGATGGCACGAGCGGGCATGCTGCATAGGGGAGGAAAAAATGGAGCTGAGTAAGTACTTAGTTTCACATAAATTCTGCTGATTAAACACACCCCTGTGTCATTATGCTAGTCATAAGTGTTGCGTAAAAGACAATTACAAAAACGAAATCGCTTTGCAAATACGAAGACGAAAAATTGTAGTGTTTGCCATAAAGTGGACTTCAATTTATCTAAATAAAAGATACTCTACGTATTAAATGTGACGCAATCTCATATTGCTCACCTAAATATTATATCCGAAAGACTTTCTAAGCTAGACACGATTTGGCACTTAGCGTAATTGGCGCATGTTATATGCTGGAGGCCTCGCACGTTGACATTTCGATATACCGTTTCGCCTTTTTGTTTTACATCTCCGTAAATGAAGCGCGTGATTTAATATTTGCTCTGAGCTACACTCGTTTTCAATTTATCGGGGTGCTTGGATTTCGATTGAACAGGTAAGAATGTGTACAACTGTACGTTTAATACGATTGTGAGCTTATTTTGATATGGTAGTCTTGTAGTATAACGCAAATTTGTCGCATTGAATTTGATTGATATTTCGATGAAGTCAAATTTAGGATATAGTTTATAAAAATACGTAATCTGAAACTTTTGATCATGCTTCTCGTCTGTAAGCACTTCTCGGAGTAAATTTTAAGTATAAAAAATTTAACATGCCTTCCTATGTTGTGACCTATTGTATGTACTGTCGTACACTGTAAAAACTGGTGCAACCATGGAAAACAGCTGATATTTTCTTAACAGTTTCGTATGAATCTAAAACTACCACAAATAATATCAAGGACAAGAAAAAAACACGTCCTTTAAACATACTAGTTCACTAACTAGACTAGACTGGTTAGATAGTTTTCACACTGGATTGACAGCCACGTGCATACACGTTACAAAATAGGCCGTAAATATGTGATATAACATAAAATATGAACTAGATATCCCGACCGATTACCTAGCATGAAATAGGTACTTAACGGAGGCGGCGGCGGGCGGCCCGTGGGACTGCTAGACTGGAAAATCTAATTGTCGGGACTGACTAGAAATAACAAGATGTTATAATTTTGACTACACTTAAGTGCCTTACGGATTTTTAGACATTTTTTGAGGTTAAATTATACGTTTTACTTAGCGTATTTTTTCTTCAAAGTGTCATAAGTAGGCGGTAGGAACATATGAGTATGTAAGGTACGGCAACGGCACCATCGCCACTCTATAGCAGAAGTATGATAGTATAATGTTTTCGTCTTAAGGTGTCATCATCATCATCATCATCACGTCATCATCGCTAATCCATCGATCCGCTTGTGGATTGTCCACGGAGATGTAACTTAGTTGAATATTTCCAGCGTAGATTCAATAAGGTGTTCCAAGAAACTTTTTACTTGGCTTTACGTTGTCTTTTGACAAATTAAGTATTAACGTTGCTGTATTCTGGTTTGAAGGGAAGACAACGACGACACACGAGGCGTTTTAAATAATTCCTCAGTGGGACGTCACGTGGGATCATATTATTATTATTTTTGTATAGTTTAGATAGACATGAGCGGCATCAACCACTTAGAAAAATTAGAAACATCTCATTTGATATAGCCACTACGAAGCGACAATCAATAACATTTCCATGTCAGTACTTCCTATATTGACGACCCCCGTGGCGGAACGGTCACCGTACTGGTCTGATACGCAGTGGGTTCCGAGTTCGATGCCCGGTCAGATAGATACATATATGAATGATTAATTTAGATTTCTTTTTTTCGTCTGGGTTTTTGTGTACTCGTCTTTTTGTGTACCCGTGACCCACGACACAGGAGAAAAACTTCTCAATAAAATCATGTACCGTTACATTACGTTACACGTATAACATGATCAAGTAAATACACCAAAAAGTGCCAATGTGACACCCTTACCTCCAGGACAGAGCTCGTTGAACGACAGGTGCAAGACTGATTACTTATTTTAATATTTTTAATGCCATTCCATTGCCAGCTGGGATTCTTTCTCGCTGCCATTCTAAAATTTTTATTACTTATCCGGCGCCATAACTGCCTGTTAAATATATCATCCTACATTGTTTAATACTGACACACTATTAAATTAATTGTGTGTTGGTAAAATTCTCACGCCATATTTTAATGATATTAACATGCATGTTACATGTTGGTTCATAACAATTAAATAAATTTAATTAAAGATATTTTGTAACGAATTATTTCTTGAATAAAGAAAATGCATAATATTATTAGTTTAATATTTTTGAATTAAGGGCTACCTGAAATAAAGTGTTTCATAAAGAAAAAACGCTGATTGTATTAACAAGGCAGTAGGCCCTATTACGCAAATAATTTCGATATTGTATTTAATGTATTTTACTTTACAATGAAATGTTCTTCTTTGTATCCTTCAGTTTTCTCTCGTACCTACTACACGTTTTACACGAAGGCACCTAGAAGTCAGAATATTAAAGTTTGGATTTTAAATAACCGCTGAATGCCTGAATAAGTCAGCAGTCGGTAGCGTGTACAAGAGTACAAACATGTACCAGCTCCAGAGACATGTTTACGGTGCAGGCCAACTTAAATGAACAATATCAATCGCGCGGCTAAGTTGTTTGTACGTACATCCTGTTAGACTACCGCACGCCATCCGTCTTGTTGCTACAACACGCCAAACTTCGCAGACTGCTCCCGAGTGGATTTCGTCTGCGATATTCTTTGGATAGAAATATAGCTATGGTGTCCGGTCTTAGGTTGCTTACTCCGCAAAAATGTTGAAAAGTAGGCATATTTAATTAGAATTTATGAGAATATGTACTAACAAAAGGTTTACCCTTACCTTTTTTTTATAAATACGAAGTAGCAAACGAGCAAGCAGCCCACCTGATGGTAAGTGGTTACTGCCGCCCATGGACA
>DWNE01003925.1:0-15922 GCA_018249875.1 Cecropterus toxeus
CAGACGAATTGAGTACCTCCTCCTTTTTGGAAGTCGGTAAAAAAAAATCATCGCAACCTGGTAACGTTCCCCTGGACTTTACTACAATTTTGGCATTTAGAAAATAGGTCACCTATTTCTACCGTGAAGCAGTTTGAAGGGTGGGGTTGCCGGCTCACTTATATGAGGCGACCATCAACGCATCTATGATCAACTTCCCCTGCTCTATATGAAGTTGCTTAGATATGTCCATGGGTGGCAGTAACCACTTACTAACAGGCGGACTGCATGCTCGTTTTCTACTTCAATCTGATAAAAAAAGGTCGACGAAAAACAAAATTATCCCGACTTCCATAAGAAATTTTGTTGTCACTCATACAGACCGGATTCTCATGCGATACTATATACCTAGATATAAACAAACATACATATATTCATACTCACAAAACATACATGCTCAAAAAATATTACCCTCCTTCTGACGCAATCGGGTAAAATGAAAAGATTTTAATATACGTTCTTACGTTACTACGTTTTTTTTTTTTTGCAGTTTATCGGGCACCATTCTTTGAACACGTTAAGGAGGCTTGGCGCCAACGGAATCATCCAAATATGGCTTTCATATTTTATGAGGAACTTTCTAAGGTTGATAAATCACAAACATTAAAAAAAATAGCATATAAGTCTTAAGAGTAAAAACTCACGGTACAAAATATTTTAATGACTGATATATTAATACTGATTATGAGGTTTATGGCAAATGGTAAAATTATGTGCGTCTTAGAAGTTAATTATGACTGATTAATTTGTAATACGGTGAAGGGAAACATATAATAATCCTACACACCTGAGGGTTTTTAATGTCTACTAATAGGACATATAGCCACTTGGCTATCACCGCGATAGCCATTTGGCTATCACCGCGATAGCCAAGTGGCTATCGCGGTGCACTATAGCCTAAACCTCTTTCATTCTGAGAGAAGACCCGTGCCCTAGTCTGTTTTGGAGACCAGATAGGTCGTCAGGTCACACTTAAAAGGAATTAAAAGAATCGGGGGTAAATATAAAGACTTTAAAAATCAGCATGACTAAAATGCTTTATATTCCTTTTAGGACTTCATGGGAGTGGCACGGAGGTTAGCTAAGTTTTTCGGCAAGGAGTACTCGGAAGAAAAGTTTGAAGCACTCTATAACCACCTCAAGTTTGATAACTTTAAAAACAACAAGTCAGTTAACATGGCCGAGTGGCAGGAAAAGGGTTTCATGAAAGATTCCTTTATTAGGAAAGGTAAATGGTATTTGTATGATTTGTGCGAATAAATAAAGTAGTACTGAAGTTTTAAATATTTATTGGGTTGGAACATTCAAGGGTTTGAGAGGAAATGTCTCGTATGAAGAACCCAATTTATTGGGATAATCGAGACTATGATTTTCTTGCATCGGGAAAAATTATGAATAACGAGTAAACTGGTTAAGTTCTGCAGATTGTGCTAGAATTTTGTAATGAATATAAGTATAGATCTTCTGACTGCTTTTAATAAAATTATATTTATCTGATTCAGGCAGATCAGGCGGATGGCGCGATCACTTTGACGAAGAGATGAGGCAGCAAACTGACCGTTGGATTGAGGAGAACTTGCGCGATACTGACTTGCAATTCCCGCAATTTGATTGAACTTTAGCCCCTAGAGTAAGGAAGGAGGTTGAAGCGAAAGTGCTGATCTTCTTACAGCGGCAGGTGTAGAGGAGGACTAACTCGAGGGCCACGAAACACGGCCCTGGAAGCGTCAACATCGAGCGAATTTCTGTAAACTTTGAAGCAATTTGAAGCAATTTTAGCAATTTGAAGCAAGTTTAAACACATACATTTGTGTTAATGTTCAACGCCGACGCTTGCAGCGCCAATCGAATGACGCCTTCTTTCCTAATTATAAAACGTATGAAGTCCAGCAGTGACTTTTTAGACTAGACTTAGTTAAAAGTTATACAGATAAGCTTTTTTATGTGGTGGGTAGATTAAATAGATCAAAGCTTCCTAGCCAATTAAGATTTTTATTCTTTTAAATTATTCGTAGAGTTCTGTTATCAAATACTTTATAACATTTCTTTTTTAATCTTAAATAAATATAAAAATAAAAACAAGGTTTATTTTTTTCTTTATTAAAATGAAACCTTTTTAAATATTGCAAAAGAAAGTAACCACACTAATATATTGGTGGACAACACTAGTATAGATGGACATGAGGTCGTTCAAAGGTTTATTACAACACCTTAAGACCAAGTAACATGATTTTAAATACTAATGGTCAAATATATAAAAATAAACATTTAAACTACACAACTTATAGGAACAACTCTATACACGGACCTCATACTCTCTACATACGGATAAAAAATATGACTTGCGATAGTAATAAAATTGACATAAGGGGCATTTCTACGTTTCTGAAAGATGGTATCTTCATGGTATTATGATCTACATGGTATTAATAAATCGATAATATTGTCATTACTACTAATTACTATTAATTTACTAATATTACTAACTAAAATGTAAAATTTACAAATCATTTATTTATATTTATAATTCATAATTAATATTCATAATTTACCGAATTCCCCCTTTCCATTTTAGTATCTTTATCTCGCATTGAGGCAATAATGAGTTGATGATTAATGCAAATCTATTTATTCAAAAATTTTCATGGATTAACAAAGTAAACTAGTACAGTGTTTTTAGAAGTTTGGGTCGCGAACTCTTGAGGGTCGCTAAGCCTCCATAAATGGGTCACGACATCGCAAAGAATATATATTAAAGTTCAAAAAATATTTTACTAAGAGTTTTAACGAGTATTAACTAGAAAATATAAGTAATAAGAAGAAAAAATATAAACTATTGGTTCGCCTTGACGATTGCACTATTTTCCTCTGTTTTATTAACTAAACAATTTAAAAGTAGTAGTATTTTTTTATTAAAATGTATACAGACACATATTTCTAACAGTTTTATTAGTTGGTGACTGTAAATTAACATTATTATGTACGGAAGTTTTGTCTAAATATAACTATTATTCAATATCTCGTGTAGTACAAACCAAGAAATGACTCTAGATCAAGGTCAAACATTTACATGCGCTGGGCACGATACTTGCCGCTCTCAGAGTACGGCGTGCAGACCGCTGCGCGCGCGCTTTCACTAACACCGTTTGAACCTCGAAACTCGCGCTAAGAGTTTTAAAAATATTTAGAATTAATTGTATTAAACTTAAATAGCTTTCAAGTTAAGAAGTGCGTAAACATGGATCAACAAAGGAACAACAATTTTCCTCTGGAAATCCGCGACGTGGAACCCAAATTGGCTGAACTTTTGATGAAGTATTTTACAGGTCAGTACGTAAAATAATACGAAATTTTATTGTTTAAATACTATCAAAGTATTCGCTTGTATTTGTTTTATATGAAGCAAGTTAGGTACTTAGCGATGACCTCAATCCATTTACAATCAGTGCGAGATATCTAACATAAATAATTCTGTTGTGGAAATTAATCGTATAAGGTTATTCTTTACAAAACCAGCATGTTTAGTATCTTCGTTCATCAAACACTGTATCAATTTTACATTTAATTAAAATATGCTTAACACGCAATGATTAGCTACTAATAGTAGCTGATAGTAGGTATCTACGGATATTATTTACAAACCAGATATATGCGTACCTAATGAGAATGTGTGAGTGTGTATGAATAAGTTAACAGACGCCAATAAGTTGATAGTAAAAGCTAAAGACGAAATGAATAGAGGGTCTCATTACTAACTAGCTAAAGTAGGTTATAAATTATTAAAATCATATGAAAGGCAGATAACTCCGTCACAGTTGAGCTACATAAACTTATCGTTTATTGACCGTTGACTGATTATTGTGTCCTATTTGATATATTAGTATTTATATAATTTTATTATAGTACATTGACTTACCACAAAGTAAATAGAGTCGACTGTATTTATAAATATATTAACATAAGAATTATTCTGAAAATGCTGTGATGTTAATATTCAACATTTTTTATCGAAACTTTCAAATTAATGTAATTAATAATGACCCCATTACATATATTTTTTTTAATATTCCACTTAATAATTAATTGCTCTTATAATTAGGTATACTTATTATTTTATGTATATAGGCAATACACTTAACCTATCCACTTCGTAAGTGGATACTGTCTGTTTAATTAGGATTAGTTTTACTGTAAACAATCTATATCTATACTAATATTATAGGGTAGTAGAGTTTGTTTGGTTAAACGCGCTAATCTCAAGAACTACTGGTTCGAAATTTAAAATTCTCTTTGTGTTGAATAGTAAATTTCGATAGTAAATCGAAGAAGGCTTTAGGCTGTATAAAATCACGCTATGTTTGTTTTTAATAGATTGTTCTCTAATAAATGTGGGTGAAACTGCGTGGCACAGTTAGTGCAAAATAAAAGGATTCATCTTTTTTGAAATGTCTTGATATGTCATATTTGTGACTCGAGTCCCGATACACCACAGATGCTCAATACCAACAATGTTAAGGGCTGCTGTGTTTAATTTGAAAAATGTGGTAAGGAATAGTAAGGTATATACTTTTCCGAGACATTGCAACTTATTCCTTAGGTGTAGTAGCATTTGTAACCAACCTCAGGTAAGTATTATCATACCTAGAGTTTATTTTGAAGGTGCGAGGACGGCAATATGAGCGTGGAAAGTATGCTGTTTTCCTCCTACTTTAGTATTTATAATTTTATAGGTATTAGCCTACTTACTAGATACGCGGTTTTATGTTTAACTTTCAACAGAATAATTTATATATTATAATAAATACAGTATAGAGTCAAAATAATAAACGCCAAAATTCCGAACGCCTCCTGAGGTTTTTTTTTTTAATATTTAAATAGCGCGTAAGAAACAGACGTGTTACTTTGATGTTGTGAAATATATTAAGTACCTATTATGTTGTTTAGAATTTTTGATATCCGAACTGTAATAAAAACTCACATACACTTTCACAATAATTTACAACTGTGGACCTAGGTTTCAGGTTTCAGGAGGTCAGGTGAATAACCTTGTGTTTTCCAGGACTATATTTTTAAAACTGCAAATACGCTCAATTTTGTGGCTAAGTGACATTTCGAAGTTATCGAAAATCGGAACAAATGGTCCCAATTGGTTTGGATTTTCGACGCTGTGCTGTAATTGTAAATATCATGTAAGATATATTTACAATATGATACTTAAACATAATACCACAAGCAGATACATAAGGTTAAACAATTACGAACAACAGAACTGCAACCTTGCAAGAAGGTTCAAACGACTCCCATCCGCAAATGATCCGCTTGAATTCATGTTTGATTATACAATCATTGCAACATAAATATTAATTATGATAATAATAACCTCGTACATTATACACTCACGTACGAGCGAGCACCTACAACAAATAAAGTGCAAAATTAAACCATTTTAATTTTATTTTACTCGTTAATTAAGCGAGTTTGTTTGTTTTCACTGTGTGTACCATTAAAAGTTGTGGTCGAATCGCCTACCAAGCGTTTTTAGTATTTACACATAAATTAAGAGGCAGAGTTTAAAAAAATATTCACGTATTTAAAGAGTGTAAGGCGTACCTCCAACATTGAGTCCATTCAGTAATTTTAAACCAATTCCAACATATCTAATATACTTTCCTCCTCATCTACTTTAATTTCTACGTTAAATGAATAAATAAATATCTTATTTTCGGCTTTTTATTCGCTTTTTTTATGTATCTAATTCTATAACTTTAAGACCCACCTAAACACCTTTATGTTCTATTTAAAATGTTTTGACGACCTTTTCGCGGCCATCTTTTTTCCTCCACTTGTAAGTTCTAACGCTACTAAATAGTTGCATTTCCCGCCAGAATGCCATTGTTTTTATATAGAACATGGCCAACTATGTATACTGCCATTGTGAAAAGTTTTTAAGTTTTTTTTAATTATTTAATTTTTTTAATGTAAATATATCTGAATAAACCATGATAATAAAAGTCACCTTACAAAAGATAGGTACCTATACGATAAGGAACACCTTAATATAAGAACTAAGTGTTTATTGCAGCTTATTTGCATTTGCGCTATTATATTACAAGTTTGTAAAAGTTATTGTCTCCACTCATTTTAAATATCAAAAATAAGCTGATGTCGACCAATCAGCAGTTTTGGTATAGAAAAAATACAAAACCTGTGTCAGTTTATCTGTTCCTACCTTTATTAATTCGGAAATAACGCATGACTCCTTAGTCGATAAAGGTAAACGAATGTTATATGATTTAAAAATACATGGAATCAGTCTCTAAAAACGGCAAGTGACTCGATGGTTTACTGGAAATACTCGTATGTTAAACTCCAGGGGAGACTGCAAACTATGCACTAAACCAAAAAAAGATGCGTATATTCATTTCATCTGGGTTTAAACATAAGTAAAATTGACTCTAATCAGTCTTTAGTCTTAAAATAAAAATAAAAAAAACGGAATTCCTTTTTTAATGGAGACTAATTGGTTTTGATTTTATATGGGAATTGCAAGAAATATACAATGGTACCAATCAGAAGTACAAAACATAATGATACAGTAAAAGTAATATCGCCATCTACTGAGCTTTGAACCCTTTAATTACAAGTCAATAACAATTCAAACATATATAATAACAATAATGTACGTTTCACCAACACACGTGGGGTTCGTATGGGGTTCTACACAACTCATGTCTGAACACTAAATCGATACTAGTGTTATCTAGCCAATTCATACGCCGACATAAGATTTTAGTATGTAATAATAACAAAAAATACTCTACGCACAGGAAATTATTAAGGAAGCCAATAACCAGTTATATATTATTTATTACTTTCAACCTTCGATTGAACTGCAAACTAATCGAAACTATAAACAACTTCCTTATCTATCATTGAAATCTATGCAAGGTCACAAAAATAACAGTCACCTAATGCAACAAAAAAAATCGATTACAATAATCATGGACGCAGAAACAACAATTGAATTTAAATTTATTCTTATAAAGTATTTAAAAATAATTAATGTAATGCGTTGTCCGCTTCTTACTTTATTGAAGAACATAAATAACAAGTTTTTGTTTTCGT
Source organism: Cecropterus toxeus (assembly GCA_018249875.1). Classification (NCBI taxonomy): domain Eukaryota; kingdom Metazoa; phylum Arthropoda; class Insecta; order Lepidoptera; family Hesperiidae; genus Cecropterus; species Cecropterus toxeus. Next base: position 7,165 of record DWNE01003925.1, read on the forward strand.
ACTGTCTTGATTCATCTTGTTAATGTAAATATGAAGTAATATATTTTTGTACCTAACTAGGTATGTGTAAAAAATATTTAGGTAGTTTATCTTTTTGACGATTTCAATATTTTCTCAGGCATTAATTACTTAATAATTATGTATTTAATTAATTGCCATGACTCTCGTATTCCGACTCACAGAACGTAATATGAAACAAACTAGAATTGAATAATAATAAGTACCTTTGTATGCAAAGAAGGAAAATTACATATAGCATCATCACCAACATTACCAAAGAAGCCTTAAAGTTATGTATCTTTGGAAAATATATATTTTTGTATTGTTACATATTACCTATTACAAGTAAATTATTTCCACTGAACGCTCAGTGTCAGATTTCTAGACACTCTAGACAGCGTAGACATTACTTTCGCGGCCCGGCATCGTTGGCTGGCACTGGTGTTTCGAGGGCTAGGGGCCCTTCTGTGAAGAATCTCATAGGCGAGCAGAATGCACGACGCCTGTCTCGAACCTTTGATGGGAGTTGGAATGCATGAATTTTACGGATACCACCCGTTGACCCAATCACTGCAAGCGACCTATTATGGGATGATGACGTGTTTAGATCTAAAAAGAAATATTTATTAGAATAAATAAATTATACAATTACAATTTTACTTCACTAAAATATATACTCGGGTAAAATTAAAATAATTATGCTGAAATAGTTCCTTATATTTTCTAAGCACAAATAATACATATAGTTAATTTAATTATGCAAAAAGATTAAGTACATTGGTCTCTACTAATTATGTGCATCACAAATTAACTACTGTCATATTGTTTTGCGGAAGCATACATTATGATCGATGGATTAGAATAAATAATAAATAGATAATGCATAAATATTCAACGATTTAGAAGATATTTCAATCATAATTACAATGATATACATATTAAATTAAAATATTTCTTACATTTTCAGGCGAACACACGGGATTCGTTCAAGTGGGACCTAAAGGATATTTCTTACCCAATAAGTACAAACAGGAAGCTTCCAATATCTACAACATGGAGATCAGACCCACTGACATATTTGTTGCCAGTTATCCTCGCTCTGGTAAGCAGTAATAGTTATAGATATAACTAAATTTTATACTGTGCTTATTTTCAAGTCCGATATCCAATATGAGTTAGAGATCGTACATAAAATGACTTCTGGGTGGTCGATTAGTTCCCGTGCAGATGAGGGCGCTAGTAGGACGGAAAAAACAGTCGCCTGATGGTGAAAAATAGAACAAAATTATAATATACGCTTTTACAAAGGATTTCGGTCGTCTTTGAAATCAATTTAAATTTAAATAATAGGTAAAATAATATAGAACTGGTTGATATTTATCTTGCTTGCGGAATGGAGTTAGGTTTTTGAAAATAAAATGTACGCATTATAAGAGTAGGTATACATACAGTGGAAAATAAATTTACACCACATCTACCATTTGAAAATCTTAAATTATTTGTTTCTCATACTAATATTCAAAATTGCAGGAACGACGTGGACGCAAGAGTTGGTATGGATGGTAGCAAATGACTTGGATTATGCAAAGTCCGACGCAATACCATTAACAGAGCGATACCCATTTTTAGAGTAAGTTTTATCGTACCTTATTTCATACCGACATACCAAGAACTGAACTTTTTAAATTCTTTCACATCACCCAAAAAAAAAGAAATACAACAAAAGTACATGATTATCATCATTACTTATTTATTTCCATTCTGATGCCATCCTCACTCAAAATATACAGGAATATAAAAAAATACTACTTTTAAGAACTAAGTACGTTCAATACATCACATGTTTAAAATATAAGTTACTAAATATTAAAGAAATAGGTCATCGTCCATCCATTACAGAAGATACCCAGAAACCTAGTTTTAAACAATATCTTTTATTCTTAAATGTTACTTTTACAGATTCTCAGTTTTCGTACATCCCGTCATGAAAAAGCGATTTTATAACGAAAATTGCGACAGTGAACGAAAGTTGGAGCTTTTAGAATTTGTTACTGCACCCGGAACAGAACAATTGGCTCAAATGCCTTCGCCACGTTTTGTTAAAACTCATCTACCTCTTTCTCTCCTACCTCCAACTCTACTCGAAACAGCAAAAGTGGTCTATGTAGCGAGGGATCCGCGAGATGTCGCTGTATCTTTCTACCATTTAAATAAATCTATGCGAACGCAGGGCTACATCGGAGACTTTAAAATGTATTGGGAATTCTTTATAAAAGATTTACGTAAGTTTTAATTATTTTTTAACCCTTATGCTACGCCTCATGTAAATGAATTTATAAGAATTAGGACGACCAAAATATCATTTGTGGTCACCCATATACAGGATGGCCCAAAAGTCGTGGATGAAACGCAACTAGGGGTTAGATGGGGTCATCAGCAGCAAGTAATTGTTCTACGGGAGGTCCATAAACTCAACGCCTGCAAAGTTATAATTTATTTCGTGTTTTTATGAGAAAATTTACTTTTTGTACTAATTCTTATTAAAATTCGAATAATTCTACAAAAAATTCTAGGGCTTCTGAGCTTACGGATGTAACCCCTAGTTGCGTTTTATCCACGACTTTTTGACCACTCTGTATATATATCACTGCTTTACATGGATAATAATATAAGACAAAATACAAGAAAGCCAAATAAATATAAAACAATGCTTGTTTGCTTTTACCTGTTAAATGAACGAAGTTTAAATAATAAGGATAAAAAGGTCATTAACCGCTGTGGTGTTCAAGAACCCAGTCTTCAAATTTAAATAATATAACGATAAATTGTATTTTTAACGTAAAATTTATGAATTTTGAATGGTCCGGTTATTTATGTAAAGCAGAGATTTAAATTATCGATTATTTATTTTTTACGTTAACAGTATCTTTCTGCGCATGTGTTCATGAACTGTGTTGTTATCTACATAATAATATGTACCTACGTACTTAGTTTTTATTGATTGGCGTTCAGTTTTAGAAATGGAGTTGTATATGTTACAAGTACCTATGATTTTCTTAAATGAATTAAAGTATTTCTAAAATATGAATACTTATTTATTCAAATTATACACGAATTTTCATAAAATACGAATAAATTTTGCAAAAAATAATATTCTCAAGATTTACAATTACAAACCAACAAAAAATGTAAGTTTTGATAGCACTTGGGTATGACATCACACAGCGTTTTTGTATCGGGCATCATGGGTATCATCAATCGATAATGTATAATCAGTATCGATATGTCGATATGAAATATTTTATATTTTAATTATTTTGTACGGTAATTAGAAATTAATTATCATTGCTTTACGGTTTCGGAAAACGTTGTGAATAAATCTGCACACCTAAGAATTCTCTAAAAAAGAGTTCTCAAAGGTGTGTGAATTCTACCAATTCCCGCATAGCCAGCGCCGTAGACTATGTCTAAAATTAATACTAGCCTAAAACTCTCTTATTCTGAGCGAAGACCCACGGGTCTTCTTAATAGTGGGATAATAATCGATTGATGATGAAACTGTAGTAATATAATAACATCTAATATTGAAATCAAATAATTTATCTCAAATCTAGTATAGTAACAAGGATTGATGTATAATTATAAAAATTTTAGAAGCCATTTAATGTGAATTTTTTACAAATTCTAAATATCAGTTATCATTTATCTAAAGACTGGTCGTTTTCGGTGTTGCTTGTCGTTTTTAATTAATTAGAGAAATAGGTAATTACTATATTTAGGTATTCAGTCACGCTATGTTTACCACAGGTTAGTTTTAAGTAGGAGCATAATAAACGCAATCAGAAAATTAATAAGCGCATAAATATATAAGTACTTATATAGTTTATATAGTTAGTGGTAGATGTTTTTTATGTATATTCATAATTATTGAATTCATTAACAGATCATTGGACTCCATTCTTCGAGCACTTAAAAGAGTCGTGGGAAAAGCGGCATCACCCCAATATGCTGTTTTTATTCTATGAAGAACTGTCAAAGGTATATTCGATCAATGCTAGTAAGACGACTATATTTTAGAGTTGGTGATGAACTTACACTACTATTTTAATCTAGATTGTAATATGTAGATATAATATTACGATCTAGAATAAAATATTATATTATTTTAATACAGTAACGTTACCAATATTGTTATTGAAAATGGAGAAGTAAATGTTTTTTGTTTGAGAGTTATTGATGCTTAAAGAGGTTACAAAGAATGTTGAATGATGGTATTAAAATGGTTTCCGTTATGGATGCTGTATTTTAGCCCTCTAAAAATAATAAAACAACTGCCGCAGCAAAAGCACATCAAAATTCATACATAATAAAATATTAAAATTACGTGTATTTCTGCCACAGGACTTGCCAGCCTCCGTGGGCAGAGTGGCGAAGTTTCTAGGCAAGCAACTCTCGGAGAAAGAGATAGCTCAACTGTGTGACCACCTTAGCATTGACAACTTCAAGAACAACAAGTCTGTTAACTACGACGTGATGCGTGAACTAGGCGTCCTCATTTCCGGGAAGGAATCGTTCGTTAGGAAAGGTAAATCACTTTGATGTAAACAGACAATAAGTACATAATTTCCCTATAAATGCTTATGCAGAGCCAAATACCTGAGAATATAATTTATTCGATATTACATTGAATATGAATGTTATCTTTGGGTAAGGTAGGGTTTGGATTGTATTCATATCTACAGTTCTTTCAAAATTTACATCTATTTCTTACGTTTCGCTGGATGTGGTTGCCAGGTTACTTATACACGAGGCGGCCATCTCAGACTTCAGGAGTAGCAACGTATCTGTGATCGACTTCAGATAGAACCACTGTTCTATAGGAAGTAGCTTACATGTGTCCATGGACGACAGTAACCCCTTACCGTCATCTGAACTGCATGTTCGTTTGCTACTTCAATTTGATACAAAAGATACCTATATATCTTATTTGCATAGCTACATGTCTATTTAAGACCTACGTTGATAAGTTAATTATTATCTTTCTTATTACCATTTCAGGTAAAGCAGGCGGTTGGCGCGATTACTTCGACGAGGACATGACGAAGCAAGCAGAGCGTTGGATGGCCGATAACTTGCGTGATACTGACTTCCGCTTCCCACATTTAGAAATCTAACATCAATTATTTTTAAGTGAACAAAAATTGTTTTAATGAATCTAACAGCACCATCGGGTACAGAGTAATATAATAAACACTTTATAATTTATTTATTGTTGTTATTGAATTTCTTACCATTTCGTATTGTGTACTAGTTGCTGTCCGATACTTCGCATACATAGAGTAATAGCATAGCATATATAGAGTATAGTGTATGCAATTAATACAAGGTAGAACTGAAATATGATAATAATAAATAATAAAATATCCGTGTCCCAGACTTTAAAATGTACCTTGTTGAAATTAATATTTCTGAGCTTACTACCCAATCTAGGGATAGTTTCTGACTTAATACCCAATCTAGGGATGTGAAAAAATAATAGATTATTTCATAAATCGATTATTTTTTATAGAATAATCGATTTGTGGACCATAAATAATCGATTTTTATTTATACTTTCGATTTTTTGCCGTAGCTATGAATTACTAAAAAGATAATTTATTACGTAGTTTCACGTAATTTCTATATGTTATCAGCAGCTCTATAATATAATTACTTGCAACGCTATCTAGGGCCTATTATTTCCCAAACTTGAGCTCCTATACAAGCTACGGAGTAAAATCGTTGGCATGATTCAGCAAAGGATACAGCACCATCTAGTTGTAGCGCCGGACAACTGCTTTTCTAGCTTTTTCGTTTTATCGAGTTGATAAACACAACCTGATTTCAACTCATATCAAATATTTATGTATGTGGGCTTATTCAGAAGGTCTTCTAAAGAGTGAAAATTATGGGTAGAATCATGAAAATAGAAGTAACACATTATATATGCGGCAGTGGTATGCTGGGTAAAAATTTGAAATAATATTGATTGATTCAACAATATACCTCATTAGCTTCTTGAAAGCAATTCTACGAAACAGGTTATGATAAGAAATATTAAATAATAATGCAAGTAACATATTTAACACATTGAATGCCACTATGATTTTCATGAATGATGCCTCGATGCCGACGTAGATTTTTTTACAAATCTATGTGTGCGTCTGGCGTGTTGCTGGAACCGCCGTAAAATTGACAACACGCAGGTCCTGCAGGTAGCACTAAACTGTTACATGGCTTGTTGAACTCGCACTATTCATTAAAAGATGGCGCCACATATGCTAAATCAGACCTTTGAAAAAATCTTTGTATTTTACGAGCTTTGAACCAGCGCGCCCCAAACAATGCAATCAGAGCAATGCGAGGTATATTATTACCAAAATTATTAAATAATATCTATTTAAAACACGTACTTATAAAAAACAATTCACTCAAATCAATGTGTACACTACGTTAAGAATGTCGGCGAAAAAAACGTTCAACTCCCAGTCTGGAACGTATCCTTCAGTGAAATTGTGCGAAGACATTCAAAGAAGAAAGTTACCTATCAGTGTCATTGATGAACGATCATAAATGTATAATTTTATTGCTTTTTGACAGATACCATGAAAACGCTATTATTTTTAAATCATCTCAAAATAATGTATGTTTTAACAGTTATAATGTAATTGATATACATAAAAATTCAGATACAAAATAAATATGCAGTAGAGGGTACAGAAGACAAAAAAAAGAAAACCAAAATGGGTGATATAACCATTTATTCGAATAAAATGCTTCATTTTAGTATTTCTTTGTAACACCATGATATTTAAGTTAAACATCGACAGTAAAAGTAGCAGTTAAGTAAACATTTTTTTGACTTCCTACAACTATCATAACTCATAATAATCACTTCCTCCATAAATAAAACAATGTCTCAGTCCTCCTTCACGTTTTTATTTAAATAATACGGTTATACAAAGAAAATAAATTAAAAGCCAGATTTAAAATCAATCATTCGTCGGTAATATAAAAATTCTAAACAGACTCATAATGGATAACGACCGCGAGGCGCCCGCCGGCGCGTCGAGCCGGCGACGTACATTTATAAAAAGCGACTCTATAATATAAAAGTGGGAGGAGCCTCCCGCACCTAACGACTCGCCGCCACGAGCGGCGTTAAAACTATCATACACTTATAGAAAATCACAAAATTCAAGCGAAAATAATAGGAATCGGAATCGATCAGTCGCGGGCCTACGCGATGACGTCGGGCAGCAGCGCGTTGTCGGGCGCCGGCGGGCTGGGCGGCGCCTTGCGCGGCGCCGGCGCGCGCGGACCCTGCCGACGGCGGACACACGGTTAGGAGTTACGACACTACTAACATCGTTTAAAACATTAAAGTATAACTATTTTTTTGTTCATAATGATATTTAACGCTTATTTATAAAATTTTCAAATAAAAATATTACTATATCTTTACATAGGTCTATTTACTAGCTTTCATTTGATACCCATATAGTTTAAAAATTCACCCCCCCCCCCCTTTTTCCTCCATTTCCAGGCGCCATATTTAAAAATTATATAGCCTACGTCACTATGCAAATTAAAACGATTCTTAGGATATGTCATAAGTCACAATCCGTTAAACTGTTTGGGCTGTAGCGCGTACCGAAGAAATAGACATACATACATACATACATACATACATACATTACAAACACACATACATACATACTACATACGCTCGAAAAACATTACCCTTCTTCTAATGCAGTCAGGTAAAAATATCAGTATCCGTTACTTTTATGCGGATCTCAAAACGATATTTCATATTTATTAATATAATTGTATTTGTATATAAATTCATTACATATACAAAATCTTAAATGTTTATAAAATACATATATTAATTAAATTTAAAATATTGGTTTCTTAGAATCACATTGGCTCACTTATATTGGATAAATCAAATATCTAAACGTTATATGTACTGTACTGTCAAAAATAGTCACTTAAATTATACATTTTTAAATGTTTTCTCTGTGGCCTTAGTCGAGAGTTTAATAAATTTACTACATTGTTTATTGTCAACAATTCTGTCTTTCTGTAATATACATCTTAAAGCAGAATCGTCGAAGGAGTCATTTACAAAAACTTTAACCGAACATTATTCTTTATTAATATTAGATTAGAAGATGAAGAATTACCTTAATAGGGGCGGTCCTCGGTGGCGCGGCCTTTGCGGTGATTCGCTTGTTAGCGAGATCCTTGCTTTGCTTATCCAAGGGGACACGAGTCGCCGGCTTAGGGGCGGCGGGTCTGAAATGAATAATATATCAATTGCATTATATAATCAATAGATGTTTATTTATAAACTTAACAAAGCCAAACTGTATCCACTGTGGTTCGATTTCAAATGTATTATTACCCTTTCACCTATTTTTGTGCAGTAACAGGTGTTAAGCGTTAAACTATCTTCTGGTTTGAGGGGTGTGAAAAGAAAGATTGAAGAGAGACACTTCATCTTTGTCCACAGGAGTTGCAAACCCTGATCGTAGTCCTAACCGAGATCGATCACAGGTTCTCCCATGTCCGATCTCAGATAGGACTTCGAATATAAGCGTGGTTGATGGTCAACTGTAACATTTACAGAAAGTAGTTTAGAGACGTTCGTGTTCACAGACGACTTACTTGGCGGCGGCGGCGGGCGCGCGGGGCGCGGGGCGCGGCGCGG
>DWNE01003926.1:0-15917 GCA_018249875.1 Cecropterus toxeus
ATGAATTTAACCCACTTCTCAGTGTCCCACACATTAAGTTCTGATGACAATGCAATTATATGAAATCAATATTGTTGTAATTTTAAAATGGCGGAATACATACTTGCCGCCGCAACAAAATGGCGGAATACATACTTTTGTCCAACCCACCAACTATGGGTATCAAATGAAAGAGCTTAATTTGTAGAATTCAATAATGTACGGAAAAAAAGCTTTTTTTTTAAAATACTTTTTATATTATTTTATTATTTATTAACTTAAAAAATGTTTATCATTTAATATTAAGAAACTTAATATTACTGATTATATATTAAAATAACACAAATTTTAAGTAAATACAGTGTTATTGTTAGGGGAATGAGCTTTCAAGTCGTTTACGATATTTGTTATGTTTACTTATTTAATCTCATCAGCATGCGTTGATGCATTGCGCATGCTATCGTTGCAGAATTATAATTATTTGAAAGTCTTGTGAAACAGTAGCAGTATGAATATAATTAACAAGAAATAACCGCTTTATTTTATTTACTTGTTGTATTTACTTCGCTGGTAAGTCTGAAATTAGCAATTGAAAATGTAGCGTGTAGTGGCAATAGAAGAAGCTGAAAAATATAAATACCTCCTTCGGTGCACAATGTTTGGCGACCGGTGAGCCTATTGCACTTCCACTTCTCTTTCGTAAGGTCCCTTGACTTGCACACAAAATAAATATATTCCCCGAACAATTCTGGACGGCAATCGATTGATCATTGTGAATTTATTCTGTGTTTAATGTGAAAACGTCAATATTTTTGAATTTCGCCATTTTATTTAAATTAGTATTTCGACCAGTCATAAATACTGAAAACACATTTCAGATGTTTTACTTTAAATTATGTATATTTGAAAATTGCAATAACTCAAAATCTGTAAGGATTTTAATGAATCATCTTATATAACTTTTTTCTCTATCTACTGCTACATTATTTTCACCATCTGGGGCATAGTGTATGAATCCACTAGCTGCCATGTTTGTGCGTATGTGATCAAACCACATTGATTTAGAATCATTAAGGGATCGCCTTCTCAATTACCCTGATCACAAGGAACTTTTGTCTTGTCTAATACAATTTTATTATCCTTTGCAGAGAAGCGATTGTCCAATCCATTAGACGGAACAAAGCAGCCGCTGGAGCGTTGCTAGCAGATTTCAAGGACCCGGGAGAGGGTGCAGTGGACGGCATCACTGCTGCACAGGAGGCCAAGTACACTGCGGAACACTATCTCGTGTCTAACAGGTAAACACCAAATATCCCATTTGCAGTCGTATGAATTACTCTCAGACGAGATTATGTTTCAAATCCCAGGAGAGTTTTTGATATCAATTATTACAAATGTTTCATTATTCTAATATGCTAAAGAGTCCCTTCAGCATATAGACCCCCAGGAGGATTTTTTTTGTCCCTGTAGTACCGGGACCAGAATAGAGCTACGGTATCTCCTGCCTGTCGTAAGAAGCGACTAAAAGGGGGCTTCCGGGGTTGCGGACGGCAACAGCGGGAGCTCGAACCGTCCAATCAAGTGACCCCGGGAAGGACGGCGGTATTTGCGGTCGCGTGCCGTCGTAAGTACCTGAAAGAACGGTGAGCGCATATGCTTGCCGGGAAAGAGCCCAAAAGGGGCATTGCGCTTGGAGGACTCCGGTTGCGTTCCGTTGGAGATCCCGGGGTCCTCTACAAAGCGCTAAGGACGGCCACCGGGGGGGTTTTAGTGCGGTAAAAATCCCACATAACCCGACGTCGCTCCCACGGCGTTGGGTACCTTTTGAAGGTTTCCCCCTCGAAAACAAAAAAAAAAGGAGGATTTTTTTACGAAGTCTATGAACGCACAATTGAAAATCAATAACAAATCCGGTTTAATTTTGTAATCTAAATTTAAACAAAACTATTGAAATGAGAGTTACCACCGCTTTCATTTCCTTGTAAAATAATTGATAGAATTAAAAAAAATACATACAGTCGAACATAGAACCACCTCCTTTTCGAAGTCGGTTAATAAAATAATATTATCATAACATTCCGTTGTTGAAATCGTTCGAACTCTATCAACAAATTAAGTTCCATTGAATATGTCGTAGATCAAGCATGGTACAATTTTATATAACATTGAAATAGCAAACGAACATTCAGTCCATTTTACTATCAGGTAAGAGACTGCCACCTATGGACATCTGTCAGCAACTTCGTATGGAACAAGATTCCTCTCTAAAGTCAGTCACAGATGTTTTGCTACTCAAGAGGACTAAAATGGCCGCCTCATATGGAAATGAGCCGGCAACAACAGCCATCCATCAAAACGAAACTGAAATTGGATTCCTACAAGCAACAAGAAACTAATTGTAAAACGAGACAGTCCAATCAATTCGTCAAAAAACGAGGTCAAATCTAACAAACATACTGAACAAACAATGTCGATCATAACTAATATTGCGAAACCACTTTTAGAATATTTATAATTTCCATTCAAACCTCTTGCTACAATCGAACGTGCTTTGGCTGATTTATTCAAAGCAGTTGTTTGCTCCAATTGTTACTGATAATTGCATAACTGGACTTTATTTCTTATTTCTCCTTCCTTCGCTTCCTGATCAGCGTAACACTTAAGTGTCCCAGTGAGCTCTTATTCAATAACTTGTTCAATTTGATAGAAAACCGGTATATCGGTATTGATATTTATATAATAGGAAATAGATGCTATAGCACCTGTCATTGATGGATGTAAATGGTTTATATGTTACTAGAGAATGAGGTAAAAGACATTGCTATTCCTGAGAGCTTTTTTGTTGGAATATCTTCCGTAGCTACGTTAGATCTAGCTACAAGAGATGGCAACAAATTTTGCGGAATTATGGCGAATTCATTATGAAAAAAATAAATGAATCATTCTAATAGGTTTTCGTTCCAGGTGACACAATGAAATATTGACATTTGCACCAAAGTTTTTTTCGTTCTGTCCTTACTCTTTACGAATAAACTTATATTTTTAACATGACTTTTTCATACCACATTCAAGCAAATATTTCAGGAGGAAAATCCTGTGATCCTAATGGAATTCATAGAACTGGTAAATCACTACTGTTAGTGTCGTATCAACGATTTTTACAAGACATCTTCATACGGATAGTATGAAATCTATGACCAAATCTATGATCTTCAGACGAGGCGATACAGCGAACAGAGACTTCGCTGGCGCCGGCGAGGCTGGCTTCATGTGTCCTAGTACAGTGAAGTACGCGCGGCCACAACGTGCTCGCGCCACCTCCGGCCAGTGGAAATACATTGTCAACACCGGAGAGCACACCCAGACTCTGCGGCTTGAGAAGTGCTTGTAAGTATTATGCTTATGTTAGCTTAAAAAAGTATAATTGACTTTTATGACTATAAATACTACTTTTTGGTATAAGAAAACCTTTTGGCTAGTGATCCTCGTTAAATGTAGTAGTCATTAATGTAATTAATGTTAATGTTTGTAATTTATTAAGATAATGTTTAAACAAGGAACAAATGGTTTGCTATTAGCTGGTACCTTTCATCTAATTTATCATAATTTTACACGATAATCATATCCTAAAACGATTTTCGATAAATGTATGATACAAGATTTATTCGAATCTATTAAGTTATATCTATAAAAGTTAATCTAGCTAGTTAGTAACTCACGAGATTACCGCGTTACAAAAGAAATACAAAATCTTCGGCTATATAATATTAGTATACATAGATATACAAAGTGGTTACGTTTTCTTGTCTCTGATATTATTTTTGATGAGCTATATTATTGCTATTGTAATATTGTTTCTACTTTATCACACCCTCTCTTGCATTTTTCTTTTTTAGGAAACCGAAAGAATCCTGCACGTATTTGACTGACAACTTTAAATCTAAATGTGTCCAAGTATACAATTACCATCGACTCCTCACATGGGATCAGCAGAACGGATTGCATATGGATATATTTAAGGTATTTTTTATATTATTTCATAATAATTATTTTATAAGAATTAATTGTCCTTTATAAGAATTAATTTAAATCAGTAACTTAATTATACCTACGTGTAATTGTATAACTGGTTAATTATATATAAAAAATTTCAGGTTCCCACTTGTTGTTCCTGCCATATTGAAGGATATAGTGTATCATTTCCGCCGCTCGGCCACAGGATACATGAAACGTCTTCAGAACAATTCCCCGGTGAAAATTTATCCTCGGAGCACGGGAACCATGCATTCGAAGCGGTGCAATCAACTATACAGAGACCTAGTGTGAACAAGTCTCCTCCCTTTACTTTTAACAAACCTTTAGAATCCTTCTCACCCTTCGTTGACAATAATCCCAATGTCATACCGGGATCGTTTCAAAGCTCAAAACTAAGTGAAAATGACGAATATGATAACTTACCTCCGTCAAATCCAATGGACTCTTATGGCAATACGTACTTTACAGACTCATTCAATCAAGCTAGTTCAATAAGAAATGTAAAGAGACCTCTTCAGGCTCGTAATCCATCCAACTTGAACTCTTTTGATCAGGTTACCTTACCTAGCTACTTAGAACCGCCAACACCGTCAGCGCCATCTTCATTCTCATTTGCAAAAGATGCAACAAGTAAATACAAGTTAAATGAATCATTCAAACGAGGTCCCCTAAGGCCAAGCAGACGACCCATTAGAAAGAAAATATCAGGAGTACCCGATGATTTGGTATCATCTGGAACTTCAGCTGTTGGTGCATTCTCAGGAGATGCTTTAGAAACAATGGAAGATTTTAATGATGATCTTGAAGAACCAGATTTACCTAAAGTAATTCAAAATGTTCCTAGACCAACTATATCTCCTAAACTGCACGCAGTTACTACCGAATTGCTATCAACTACATTCAAACCACTGGAACACGTTAAATCTTCAAGGCAGAATATTACGTCGAGTGGAAAAAGAGTCAATTATAACTACCATCCTATAATAGATTTCTTTGATGACGAAGAAAAAGTAGATGAGTCTATAGATCGGGAAGACAGTGTCGCTACATATGTGCCTTCTGTTGAATCAGAATGGAAACCTATCAACCACCCCGTTTCGCGAAACACTAAGTCTTCTAGAGTAACAGAACGGAAGAAACATAAATAAAATAAGCCGAATACATCTTCCCTAGCTATTATAAGTATAACTCTAAAATATAATGTAAATTTATATTTAAGTATTTTAAAAAATCTAGGAATACTTATATTAAGATAAGTACTGAATAATTATATGTAAGTAATGTAAGGTACTATTTTATAATCATACACTTAAACGATACCAAATCGAAATTGCAATGTAAATTTATTTATTTTATTTTTTTAACTATTTATTTAATTATAGCTTGTTAAGTTATACGTGAAATGGAAACCACGCAATGTTGTCGTGTTAATGTAAGCAAAAAAGACTTGCCAGATAATAAATTATAAAATTTAAAAAGAGCTTTTTATATTTTGTAATAGAAGTGACATAATCGTGACTTGAAATAGGTGCCTTAACCATTCGATACGCTAGCTAATGTAATACTTTGAAGTGCTACCTACAGTTCAGTTAATGATACAAAGTGATCGACTTAAATAAAATGAAATCGCGTTACCAACAAATACCAAAGAAAGAGAAAGTTATTGAATGGAAGTGAATGGTCCGAGCGAAGAATAGCATGTTTCAATTTGTCAATACAGAATCGCAACCAGCCTATTTGGACTCGAAATATGTTCACTACATTTTTATCAAGTTAACCACGGATAATATGAAACTAAATGATGCAATTTTAATAATAGCTTCATCAGTAAATGAAATTATAAGATATAAGATAAGTGATTATAAGAAGATACGATAAACATTTATAAAAAGTGTATTTATCACAGAAGCTTAGAAATATATAATAATTAAGTACATATTACAATAATTAAAATTAATAACAATCTATCTTCATAATCATAACATCATAAATTTTGTCACTACAATATGAATTTTGTGGCACTTTATCTTTCCTAATATCCTATTAATCATTTTAAATACTTAAGACAAAGGTTAATAGGCTTAGGCATCGACATAGTAATACATTCGTTTACTAGGGTCTAATATATATGCGGGGGTTGTTTCTAAGATGGGAACAGCACTTGCAAAAGTATTTAGAATCACTGCTCCATTTGTTTTATCATCTGTAGAACTATCTTTCTTAGTTGTACTTTCAACTATTGCAGGTTCTTTGACTTTAGTATCTGCTTGAATAATTTTAGCACTTCTGTAGTTTCCACCGTGCATCTGATGCCGATCGCCGCCTCTAGATCCATACGATCTAGAGTTACTTCCGTGAGTACTGGATTGATCATTTCTGGATTTGTGTTCATCTAGTTCGACTATTTTCGCATTTCTGCCGCTACCTCTACGTCCACCACGTCGCACATCGTGTATTGATTTGAAATTTCCACCATGCATTGGCCTAGATGTCGGACCTTCAGTAGAATCACTTAATTCTATAAGCTTAGCACTTCTGCCACGACTTTTTCTTGCACGTTCTATATCACTTCTTCTTCTAGAATATGGATCACCTCTAACTTCAACAAGTTTAGAAGTACTTTGAGATGCCATTGCATCGCCGGCTGTAGATTTTTTATTATCTCTCCGTGATGATGGCCAAGCAGCTGAGTCATCCCTTAGATCTTCAGCCCTTCTGTAATTTCCACCGTGTTTTGGGCCATTTACAAGGTCTAACCCTTCTTTAAATATTTCTACACCTCCCAATTTGTTAACGTCTTTAGCGAGATTTTCATCTTTGTATAATTCTAAAGCTTCGATGTTCTTCTGCGGTTTCTTTTTCATCTTAACTGGCAATTCTTTGATAATTTCAACTTCCTTGATATCTTGTTTAAATTCAGTTACGTGTGGCGAAGATCTATTTGCTGGCAGTTCCTTGTGACTTTCAAATTTTTTCTTTACAACTACTGGTTTAACTTCTAGCCTAGCACTTGGGGACTCAGTTGTAGTTGGAGGTGCTTCTGTTGTCCGGACTAAAGTCCGTTTTGTCGGTTCAGGAGTAGTAAGTTCAGGTTTGACTTCAATTTTCCTTTCAGGTTCCTCATTTTCATCTTCTTCTTCATCTTCATCTTCGTCGTCATCATCGTCATCTTCATCATCATCCTCATCTTCATCATCATCATCTTCATCTTCATCATCATCTTCATGATAGTGATCTCTTTCTCTGTATCTTTTGTCTTCTATACTTTTTGAACGGCTGTTATTAGGACCTTCTTTTCTTAGAGATTCTTTTTCATATTTTGGCATATATTCTTTGTCGTCATGATTAACGCCTATCAATGCGTCGACTTCTTCTTTCCTTAAATCATCTTCATCATCATTACCATCGTCATCATCTTCACCATAACTTTTTGTGTCCGTTACTAAAGTACTTTTTCTACTTTTCTTTTTCTTTTCTCTGTATTTAGGTCCATTCATTTCCGCATCAGAGTTATGTTCTTTAGTGGTTGGAGTTTCTGTGCGCACTGGAGTAGTTTTAGGTTTTTCTGTGTCATACGCATCATTAAATCTGGTTATTAAACGCAACTTTGGTAATTCGGCGTCATCTTCATCTTCTTTTGGTGTCGAGGTTGTTGGACTTGTCGAAATTCTTTTTCTTGAGGGAGAACTTGTAGTTGTTATTTTTGAACGTTTGTCATAATTGTCTTCATCATATTCCTCGTCATCTTCTTCACTATCTTGCACAGATTTATCCGATCGAGATTGTGGTACTTTAAGTTTTTCCTTTTCGTTTTTACCACCAAATCGATCTTTTCTGCCTAAATCCTCCGTTGATGGTAAAAATTTAGTCACATCAAAAAATGGTCGAGTCGTTGTGACTCGTTGTCCATGATTGTTTTTCTTTTTATTGTCTATTAAATCATAATCTTCGGAATTTATGTCAGTATTTGTTTTAGCTTTATAATCATCTTTGGTTATTGATTTTTTGTTTTCTACTGGTGTATAATGGCTCTTGTGATTGACAGGCCTTAATTCATATCTCGGTTCACCGCGTCTTTGATCTATACTTACATCAACAAAACTTGTATCAGAAATAGGCTTAGATCCTTTTTCTTTAGCAGCATTTTTCTCTCTGTCGCTTTTGCCAATATCTTTATAAGTTCGTGCACTAACATTGCGTTTAACTACCTGTTCTTTTCCTTGATTTGTTGCGACTCTACTTGATTGTAATTGTTTTATCAGAGGACTTATGTTATTCGTTGTGGTAGTTTTTCTAGAATCCTGAATTTGACTGTCTCTTATTATTTTATATGGTTCGTAAACAAAAGGTGCTGCCCGTTTTTTCCTCGAGATTGCTGGAAGTGGTTGTTGTTGAACAATCTTATGTGCGTTATTTTGAGTGTCTTTTGAGTCTAATTGAAATTGTAATATGTTTCCTGAGGTCAAGTTTGCTTCTTTAATAATTGGCAAATTGGATACATCCTTTTTATTTATAGGTATTTCAATTACTTGTTTAGGGTATAGTTTATCTAGCAATGTAAACATATCAATTTTGCCTTTTTCCCGTAGTTCCTTAGATAAATCTAATGCTTCATTTAAGGTAGATTCTGGCGCGGATTGCTCCTTCTTTTGCTTGAGCTTATAAATGTCTATACTTGGCACAGTGACCGGTTCTGGATTAGATATAAGTTCTTCTTTAAAGAAAGGGCTATCTAAGGGATTTTCTCCAAAGTATTTCACCTTGAAACAATCAATTTTGTCACCTAGCCCCTTAAGTCGTGGATTTTTTTCTAGTCCACTAAAATCTGACTTATCTTTTTTTGCTTTATCCTCTTCAGTGTCTTCTGTGGTTTCTTCATCTTCATCCGGATGTCCATTTTTCTTCAATTTTTCAGGTATTGGATCAATATCGTCATCAACTTCAGGACATTCGTATTTTGACCTTGAATCATAAAATTCAGTACCACCTTCAGATTTTTTTGGAATCAATTTAAGATTTTCTGCGTATCGCAATGGCGAATTTGGGTTTATTGCTTTTAATTTCTTAAAGTAATATGGATATTTCGCACTTATATTGTCTGTTTTGTCATTTTTGGGTGCTATTTTCAGCTTAGATATATTTAAAATTTCTTTTTCATTTAAGTTTGTTTTAGCTATGTCGATTTCTGGCACATCAATATTAGTTTCACGTTTATTAACGTCATGTTCAGAATCCTCCGGAATTTCTGTTGAATTTTTAACATCAGTGGGCTCATTATCTGTTTTTTCTCGTTTGGTTCTTTCATTGTCTTCCTTCAATGAACGGTCATTTATGTTGTTACCTTCTTTAATGTTATTATTAAGTTCATGGCTATAAGAATCACTTTCATCAGAAAGTTCTTGGTCTTCTTCTGAGTAATCGTTAGACTCAGTTTCCTCTTCTGTATCTTTGTTGTTATTTTTCCACTTTTTACCATCCAATACTTCGTCTCGGTATTCTGATCCGTCTCCATCCTCAAACTTAGCACTAAATTGAGGTATTTTGAATTTCCCCTTACTATTTTCCTTTTCCTTTAGAAAGCCTCCATGAGCTTCATGGTCTGAGGCATGTTTTTGTTCACCTCCGTGATCGTATGCGGAATCTTCATACCCTTCTTCTGAATAAACTGTTTGTGCTTTAGTACTTTTAACCGCTTCTCTTAATCGTGGAGCGTTTTGAATTTCTTCTAATGTATCGGCATCATGATATGCAGCTTCCTTGGGTAAATGTTTAATCGTTTCGGTTTTTCTAACTTGAGCATAATTTTTTACAGGTACAAAATCTCCGTCTTCGTCTTCCGTATTATTTTCACCTGTATCATCATTGGGTTCATCTTTAGTTAATTCTAATTTGTGTTTGACTATTGGTCTGTTCTTTTGAACCGCTTTATTTATAGACTCATCAACATTATTTTTTAGTTGTACAAATTTTTCTTTGCCTTTTTCAAAAATATCATAGCCTTCTGAGGGTTCACTATACTTTTCGGGTGGAAGTACTTGAGGGTATTCATTTTGTTCATCATCATATTTTAATGCGTGTTGTTGCCTCAGCCGTTGCAAGTTGTTTTTGACGGGGCGATAATGTATCGGTTGGATTTTTACATAATTTTGATGCCACGGATGTCTTAATTTTTGATTTAAAATATTTTCTCGATGATTGTGCGCCGCAGGGTGTCGATAGTAAACTGGTAGACGTTGAGGCCGATGTATTTCGTACGGTGCGGGCACATTTTTCTGAGGAACTTTCTTCCGATCTGTTTCCTCAGGGCTTTCTAGGTATTCATCCTTTGTTATTTCAGATTTCCCTGCTTCATTTTCATATTTTTGTAACCTGTTTTTGCTATTCAGTAAATCGTTTCTGATTTTATCCATAACTGGATCTTGGTAAAGTTCCTTTAAAGCGGCTTCCTCTAATTTATAGGGATGAAAAATTTCATAGCTTGTTGTCGACGGGGTAACATGGCGAAGGGCTTCACTTTTCTTCACATACTCTTGATATGGGAGGAAATTATTGTTTTCCTTGTCTAATAACTGATGTTTCCCCAATTCCGGTTTAGCGACCTCAGTATGCGGTTTGATTGGATACGCTTTGTAGTGACTTTTCGGAGACTGTACGCCGTGGAACTGCGCGATGTCCACGGCAAATTTCGGTTTCGGAGCCGTGTACTGGAAGTATTCATTAGGGATGGGTTTTTGATTTGCCGGGGCGTTTTGTGGCGGGATTGTTTCGACCGCGAACTTATTCACTTCACTATTATCATTATTCCACACAACAGGGACCCTGATGGAGAGGCACAGGGAGCACTGCAGCGCCAGGAGGGTGGCCACTGTGACATGCATGGTGACATCGCGCGCGCGGAACGGCGGTTGACTAACCGGGCCGGAGGGCGGACAGAGTATTTATCTCCTCGGATCGTCGTCGCGGACCGATTGCTCGACCGTCTCTTTGCTTGCTTTTGTAAGTTGCCTTAAGCTATGAAATTAAAGCGGAAATTTTAATGGTGGTAAAACCCTTTGTTTTTCTACTTCGGAAAGATATTGTAATCGATCTGTCATCGATCTCGGGTAAGGTTCTAATATTATCTGGGGTTGAACAAGTATTCATAGGCGACAGTGACTACTTTTCATCTTTCATTTAAAAATATTTTATTTACTTGTGATTTGATATAAAACCATGCCACATTAGTAATGCCCAATTACTAAAAGGAAGGGTAGTAGTGTGTTATCAAATTTATTAGAACTCATTTTTTAATTAACCAAAATAAATTGGTTTTGGAAGGCAGACACTTTGGGATAGGAAACCATCTGTGGCATGTAAAATAGAACTCTACTTCTATTTTGGCTCGGTTATAAAATCCTTCGCCAATTAACACTTAACATCAAGTGGGATGCAAGCTACTTGCTATTGCTACAGTTTTATATAAAACTGAATCTACTTCGGCTTAAAAGAAAATCGCTGTCGCTCATCACTTGCACGTAAGGTCGCAACGACAGAGAAATTGAGCAAAAAGTATACACAAGTTTAACGATTACCCGAACGATAAGACGAACTATGGTGTTAAGACAAAGATTAACCCGGATGTGGGTTAGTGTGAAAGTACTTGAGCTAGATAACTTTCGTCGGTAACTGTGATTGCGTTCAAAGAATCAGAACCAGCCGGTTTAATCCTAGCGCGCCCATTTCGTAATGTTGAAAATTTACAACAACGTAAATATCGTTGGACTTAACGAGAAATCGCCGCTGAAAGGGCATCGAACTGATCAACATGCATACAAAACGAATAGTAAATGACCTCCGCTGTACACTAAATGTAGATCAAAGTGAGAAAGTCGAGTGGTGTTGTATACATTAACAATCGTCTAGGTAAGCCTACGTCTGTAAGTACATCTCGTATAGAATATAAGCTTAGGTATATAAAAGTTTCACCACTTTTATATGAAAAGTATTTAATTAAGTAATAAGTTAGGTCAGATTTTCGACTTGTACAAAATATGCAAATAAACCTTAGACGAAACTTAAGATGAATTTAGAAAAGCTTTTGCTGAGTATGTGATGTACATCGGTTTTTTTATAAGATTAAAGCAGCAACCTTGCAAAACTGATGAGAGCTTGTAGTCCACTTGATGGTATATGCTTGATAATACACCTGAACATTTGACAGCAATTTTATATAGAAACGGGGTGTAATTTGCAGTTAATCACGGATACTACTCGCGAGAACTAAAATGGTCGCCTTACATAAATATGAACCGGCAAGCACATGTTTTTGACGTAAAGAGTAATAGGAGTAGCAGCGGTACCTCCCCAGTCAAACCATTCTTATTCTACCACCTTGCAAAAAAAAGTCTCGCCTTAAAAGTGGGAAAAGATAGGCCTAGAGCATATAATGTCGTATGTCCAAATAATCATATGGCCTTAAAAAACTTAGGCGATAAACTTTTCATTTATACTTTACTTTTCAATTATAACATAAAGTACATAAGTAAAATAGTAAAGTCTATGAAGCATGGAGTGCAAGCCAGCGGTCACCCATCCACCTCCCGACCACACCTGATATTGCTTAACTTTGTAGATCGGTTACGAGTTACAATCTACAGGCCGTGAGGCTGCGTGCTTCGTTTGCGTCAATCTTGTTTAACTACATTTAAATATGTGGGCAGACCACAATATTTGCCTAGAAATAGTTCATGTAATTATAGTATTTACCTATCTGTATCTAAATGTTCATAAGATAAAAAATAAAATTTAAATGTATTGCATTTTTATAAGAATGAAGTAGAAACGAGCTTGCAGTCCACCTGATGGTAAGTGGTTACTGCCGCCCAAAGACTCATGTAAGCAACTTCATAAAACGGTTTCTATGACAGATGCGTTGCTACTTCAGAGGACTACGATGGTCGGTCGCGTCATACGTGTATAATTAGTCGGCCACACGCTTCTACCGAAACCCAAGAACTGCTGCACGCTAGAAATAGATGTGATATAAACGCTTAGTTTTATTTTATGGATATAGCAAATTAACCAGTACCGCCGAAGGACTATGAGCAACCAGATATGATTAGAGAACTATCAAAGGTCCACAGAGGCGTTGCTGCCCTTTAGGACAAAGTTGGAACGCCTCGATAATCGTCTGTTTTTGCCCTCGAGTGACAATTCAATTTAATCACTATTATCGAATATCATGTGTTGATTAATTGAACTCATTTGTGTCGTGTGGTACCAGATCTTGATAATCTCTCTTTAAAATCTCTTTCTCATTGCTGATGTAACATCAATACCCACTGAGGTCACCAACACGCATACTAGTCGGGGCTTAATAACAAAATCACCCAGTATCGGAGGCCTATTTCTTACAGTAAACCTATAAAGGCTGATGGGTGGATGGAACTGAGATGTTTTATACTAAGCTATACGCTTATTTTACTTTTAGATTAACAAATATTTAATCGAAATAATTGGTTACTTGATAGATAATCGCAAATAATTGTTTTCTGGTCCAGTAAATATGATATTGTAGATGCTTTTATTAATTAGATATTTATTTAGCGAAGGTTAAACTTGAAGTTTTTGTGAATAATTTACAAATCAGTGCCAATAAATGAATTATTAAAGGAATCAAGAAGCGGTCCTAAATTTTTAAATAATTTTCGTCATTTTAATACGAAAGAATCATGCAATCTGAACTCGAGTCTGTCATAAGTATTTACGCTCCACTAGCTATGCATTTAGATAGAATAAGTACATAATTTTACATTATGCTTTCAAAAAACTAAACCGGAACACAATATAGTGTCGGTGTTTTGTCAAAATCAACACGAAGAAAAAAACAAGACGAATTTCTTAGTATTTTCGAAATATAGGTGGGAATGACATAATATTCTTTTATATGGGTGACCTACAATAATTAAAGTAAGATTTAAGTACTTTTTTATTGTGCAAGTGTCAGTACATTCAGATGTTATTATCATCGACCCTTTTCTGTTTTACTGTTTCCAGCACACGGAAAAAGAAACATATTCCACGAATCTGACTTCCTGACGACTAACCTGACTGTCGATTTTTTTTTATCAGATTTATCAGAAACAAAAGAGCATGCAGGCCACCTCATGGTAACTGGCCACTGCTGCTCATTGACATCCGTAAGATAGAAAGTTCATATAGAATAAGGATTCCATCAGATACTTTGCTATTTCCAGGAACTAAGATGGTCACCTCATTTAAAAGTAAGCAGGCAACCACACCCCTCCAGCTAAACGCAAGAACTGCGTTACATAGAAATAGGTGTGGCGGTGATATCTCCCCGGTCGAACTATACTGGTTCTACCTGGTAACCGGAACTGAATTCATACCTTTGAAAATTAAAAATTCATAGATGTCTGATATACATTTGAAAACATTATAAACATTTAATACAAAAAGGACGTAAAAAACCAAGTCGCGTCGAATTTGAGCCCGAACGGAACATCGGTTATTACATTATATTTTTTAAAATCACGATCGATCAGAACACAATTATGAACCCAAAATAATTTCATTGAGATTCTATGGCGAGATTTGTTAGCACAGCGGCTGTTAAAACGACAATGAATGGCGTAAGATCGATAATTATTATTTAATTGGGTTTCTTTATTAGAGAATAATCGTTCAAGGTGGTCTAATTGACGAAAATGGAAGGCTTTATCGAGTTTGACGCAACAACTCGGTGGTAATAGTATTTGTGCAACTATTGAGGGGGCATTTCTTTATGTAATTTACTGGTCAGTCGATTGGAATGAACAATTGACGATGTTGATGTAATGTGGAGTATGCAACTGGGTATCAACGCAATGTACTTGTGGTTTAGGAAAATTTATCGTTGTAATTTCAGTTCTAATAACGTAAGAAACAGTAATGGAATCAAATGTAAGATATGGTCTGATTTTTTATAAATATTTAGTTCAAAATTACATTACTGATTTTCTATTTTATTTACTTTTTTGAAACGCCTTAAGCTAAGGGTAAACTTGTTGCCTAATGGTATTCATTTGAATAGGATATCCAAGCTATTATTTCCTAGTTGACATACATTAAGGTGTCTTTAAATTTTTGAACTTAAAGTTTTTATTTCTATTTTAAAGGTGCTAGAACACTGTTGTGTCTTTATCTAAAGGGAGACATACTTATCACAGGCGTTTCAACTTAATCTTCGGCTGTAGCAGCTGATGGGCATCTGTGGCTCACCTCCGGTAAGATTGATCTTTTCGTTGATTACAGATGTCCATGGGCGGCAGAGGCCACTTACCATCAGGTGAACTGTCTGTTACTTTGCCACTTCCATATTATAAAAAACCTTAGTTAATTTAGAATCGGCGACCCGCGTGGCGGCGGAGCGGTCACCATGCCGGTCTGACGCGCAGTGGGTCCCGGGTTCGATTCCCGGCTGGACAGAAATATGAATGATATGTTTAGATTTCTGTTCTGGGTCTGGGTGTTTGTGTCTTCGTCTTTGTGTGTCCATGGTACCCACATGGCACATTGCACATTGCGCACGTATCATTGTTGTATTACTGTATAAGTATTTTATGTCTCATTCGTGAAAATGTATGACTATATAAAAGGTCTTTATTTCTAATCAATCGATTCATCTATAAGCCTTTTAATGTCATTGCAAGGTTTAAGACTCCCCATATGATTGCTGTTTTATCCCCAGATATTCGTTTTTACCCGACTGCGTCAGAAGGAGGGTAATGATTTTTGAGCGTATTTATGTATTTTTGTATGTATATCAATTTCTTTGGCACGAGCTATAGCCCAAACGGCTTGACGGATTGTGACGTATGACATATCATTAGAATCGTCTCAGTTTGCATAGTGACATAGGCTAT